>SZWC01016750.1:0-18521 GCA_023375785.1 Penium margaritaceum
GATATAGATATAGATATAGATATAGATATAGATGTAGATATAGATATAGATATAGATATAGATATAGATATAGATATAGATATAGATGTAGATGTAGATATAGATATAGATATAGATATAGATATAGGTATCAATAAACATATAAATATAGATGTAGATGTAGATGTAGGTATAGATGTAGATATAGATATAGATATGGATATAGGTATAGATGTGGGTATGGATATGGATATGGATATGGATATGTTTAGATACATGTAGGTAAATGAATTCACTACCTTACATCATTGTTTTATTACTTACACCAGCAATGTCTTCATGTATCACTTCCAACCAATATAAACCACACAAATCATCTTCATTCTTGCTTCACAACAGATGAATGAATAATTATCCATTCAAAACCTTCATATAAAGTGTCACAAAATCAACATTCCACGTTTAATCTTTCATGAAATATCCAAATGTTTTCTTGAATTATGTTATCTTTAGTTTTCATTCATTTATGTGTACGGAATTCCTCTTTCCTGTCCTTTCAATTGTTACTACTTTATTCATTATGTATACTAAGTAACCCATTGCACCCTTGTGTGCAACTTTCCACTTGTTTTTTTTTTTTTTTTTTTACCCCTGGTCGTGACCGACTGAGGCGGGGGGGCTACCTCAGCACCAAAGAAGCCCGGGGGTTGAACCCGGCCCCCCAAGAATTTTTTTAAGGTGGCTGGTAAATTCCTGGGTATTTCCACCAAAGAGTGAAGCGTGAGCTTAGGAATAGGCGACAGTCCTTGTTGAAGAGGAGGTAGTTAGTATAAAGTGCATCAGCAAAATCGTCCTCAAGGGTTTTTAGCTTGGCCCTAGCCCGTCTCGAGTTCTGTCGCGATAACAAGGTTGAGACTAACCAAATGTGTTGTTGGAAGGTTGTTGGGAATAGTGCAATGATCTTATCTGTAGGACAAGAACGCGGTTCTGCCCATCTCTCCCGCCAGATGAGGTGAAAGAGTGCGGCACGGAGAATTGACCAGACTGAGCTAAATGTTTTGGGGTTGAGGGGTCCGATAAGCATCTCTAAGGTGGGGGGGGGTAGTATCAGGGAATAGGGATGTGAAAATGGTGCGTAGTCTGGATGTAACTGGTTGAAGACGAGGACATAGGAGGAAGCAGTTTTCAATTGTTTCTTCTTTTGAGCAATACGGGCATTCGTTTGATCCGTTTCGAGAAAAGTGGGTGCGTCTTGCAACGGGTATAGATCGGAAAAGGATTTTTGTCTGTACATCCTTAGCTCGAAGATCTAGTGGGAGGAATCCACGAGATGAATATTAAAACATCATCATCCAGTGACTTCAATTATAAAAAGGCCACATAAAACCAACCATCATTATGAAAGGAGAAGTCATTCATATGAGTAAACTAGAATATTCATCCATAATGTTTTTGATTTTTTTAATGTGGTCGTGGTGTTATGTTTAGCGTTTAATCAGGATTTTCCTCGTCGATTTGGAGGAAACATAGGATAGAGTCGTCATTAGTCACTATATTCGTGTAATCTGTGTATTTATATTCATTTTTGGGTAACTTTTTACGCCATATCGGCAAATGATGTTCCGATAAGCGCAAATATGTGGAATAAGTCCACACTTTGGCAGCTCAGAATGAGGGGGTATTCATTTTTGTGGAAAGATTCTTGTCACCCGTGTGTGGTGCTTCCATTTGCCAGCCATATCATAATTACGTCAGTCATTGGCAAAGTAGCAAAAGTAACAGCACAGGTGCTAATAGCGCGACACGAACAAAGCAGCAACACCAATGCTGCACCAGCAATATTGAAAGAAATAACTACCACAACATTGCAATTCCTGCACTGGCAACTTTAGTGCTCATAAAGCAGCAACCATCAGCTGCAACGCCAGTAGTGACACTAGCTGGACCATCACAGCACCATCATTGGTAACAACCACGGTAGGAGCTAAACAACACCACAACCACCACCAAAAAAGCACCACCATTAGCAGCAATTGTTGCTCCTATAGCAACAATAGTAGCAACAGCAGCACTACTAACTTCCACAGCCATCAGCCGCACTAGTAGCCATGACGTCGCAACCATTGTAGAACCAACAACAATACTAATGATGTTGCAACTATCATTTGATCAACAGAGGCTACAATAGTTTCAAGATGTGCCCACATTTTTCAGGCATACTCGGGGCCTCGACCGAATTTCATGGGCATTTTTGGCATTTTTTGTTTTCTGAATGTTCCGGGCGGAAATTCGTCGAGAGGTACGGCTTGACCTCAACAGCTTACAACACAAGCAAGAGGAGCGAGCGAGCGAGAGAGCGCCAACGTGATGGTCACGCTAGTGCGGAAGGGCAGTTTTGCGGGCAACCCCCATGCTACGTTCCAAACACGCCATGTAAGGGTGGTGGTCCTCTGTGATGAATAGTGTGCAAACCAGCTATCCACGGAGGGACTCTCTCTAACGACCCTCGAAGGCGCTCGCGGTCAACAAAACACTGGTGGCGTGCGCAATAGGGCGACCGCACCCACTGCCGGGAGGCATGGAGCTAACGTGGTGGCTCGCCGAGAGACAAGATGGACCTTCGATCTGGACGATTGACGACCCAAAACTTCTCACACTAGGCATTAGGTACAAGTAGAGTACGAGGTTCATGTACAAGGAGAGCACTAAGTTCAGGAGCAAGTAGCTGGTTGTAGCAAGTTGGGAAAGCACTAGGCAAAAGCCAGGACCAGCCGGTCGAAGAGTGTAAACATTTTGTACATTGCTTGGTGTAATTAACATGCGTTTCTCCAGCTCTGGCTTGTAGACATCTCCAAGTTTATCTTTCCGTTCCGACTATGCTCTCCACACACCAAGGCTAAATCTTCAAAGAGCATACACTGTCACATTTAGCATGAGAGCCAGAGCCACGTGTCAGGTGGAAGTGCTACCGAAGCTCTACAAACTTCAAATGAGCGAAATGCACCAAGTACGCTAAGTAACGTCAAGAGTAAATTGAGACATTTATGACCAATCACCATCCGAATGTACACTCATGTTCTAGTGTACATGTTAGATCGAAAGTTGAGGAACATTCATAGAAGGTTCATGATTGACACTTGTTCATTTCCTGGCACCAACGATGTTTTGCATATTATGTCAAACATGATTGAAACACATGGTGAAATAATAGGTGACCTGTTTTGTTCTTCAATTGCATGCCTTCTCATATCTATAGTAACCTAACTTACCTATTGCATTCCGGTTGTCTTTGCATCTCGTGAATGGGGTTCTCTGGATCGCAAGAGTCTTTACTGCACAAAAACCTATTCCCTACTTACACCTAGGGTTGTGGGGTCTTTTTTCCCCACCCAGACTCATCCTAGGCCCAATAAGTTCTCTTACATCATATGGGGGATTCCCGGACCCCCCATTCACATGGCTTGTAAACCAAGTACTCGAATAGTCAAACAAAAAAAAAAACTTATCCCCTAATTACACCCGGGTTTTATGTGTGGGTTTTGAATTGTTTTCTTGCCCGAGCTCCTGCTAGGCCCCGCGGAAGCAGGGACGCGCAGGGTCCCTTTTAACATATGGGGGATTCTTAGGCCTCCCACTCAAACCACTTGCAAACCAAGTAATTGAATAGCCAATCCTCAAACAAACCCATCCCGTAATTACACCCGGGGTTGTGGATTTTATATTTTTGCTTGTTTGGACTCCTGCTAGGCCCTGTGGTACTGAGGCCTAGCAGATTCCCTTCTATCATATGGGGAATTCTCAAAGACCCCCATTCAAAATGCTCACAAACCAGGTTCTCAAACAGTTACAGACCGTGCCTTTGGACCATATTTACAAAACTCAGAGAATTCACGAGATGTACACTAGTGTACATTTCGTGACTTCCACCACATACACCCCGTCGTAAACTTGCCTCATACACTAACGGGAGGAGGGGAGAGGATGGACAAAGCAAAGTCGAGGGACCCATCTCCCGATCTCCCCCAAAAACGGTATAGTATATGAGCTGAGTTCTTGAGGCAGTGTACATAGGAGGAGTACTAAAAAGACACAAGTGTATTTTTGTGAGAGAATTTCTAGGAAGTTGCAAGATGTATACTTGTGTACACTGCGGGGAGGGGGGGGGGGAGATGGAGGAATGGACCGGGCAATGTCGGTGGACCCGTTCTCTCCCCCCTCCCTACAAAAAGAAGAATTGTATGAGGCGAGTGCATGAGATGGTGTATGTGGCGGGTGGGTATTAAAAAGGACACCAGTGTACTCTCGTGAGAGAGTTTCTAGGACGTCACAAGATGTACACTTGTGTACATTTTGTGACTTCCGCCACATACACCCCCTCATACACTCGCCTCGTACACTCTGAGGGGATGGAGGATGGACCAAGCAATGCTAGCAAACCCATCCCTCCCCCCCTTGAAAAAACTGAAAGTGCATCAGGCAAGTGCATGAGATGGTTTATGTGGGGAGGGTATGAAAAATGACACTAGTGTACTCTTGTGAGAGAATTTATAGGAAGTCGTGTGATGTACACTTGTGTACATTTTGCGACTTTGACCACTTACACCCCCTCCTACACTCGCCTCACACACTTTGAGGAGGAGAGGGGAATGGACCGAGCAATGTAGGTTGACCCATTTCCCTCCCCTCCAAAAGAAGAAAAAGTGTCTGAGGCGAGTGCATGAGGCAGTGTACGTGGGGGGTATTGAAAAGGACACTAGTGTACTCTCGCGAGAGAATTTCTAGGAAGACACAAGATGTACACATGTATACATTTTACGACTTCCGCCACATACACCCCCACATACAGTATCCTCATACACTCCAGGGAGGGGGGGGGGGGAGGGGGATAGACCGAGCGATGTCGGCGGACCCATCCCCCTCCCTCCAAAACAGAAAAAGTACACTATGCGAGTGTATGAAACGATGTATTTGGGGAGGGCATTTAAAATGACACTAGTGTACTCTTGCGAGGGAATTTCTAAGAAGTCCCGAGATATACACTTGCGTACATTTAGCGACTTCCTTCATATACACCCCCTCATACACTGGCCTCATTCATTCGGGAGGGGGGGGGGGATGGACCAATCAAAGCTGACGGATCTGCTCCCCAGCCCCTCTAGAAAATGAGAAAGTGTATGAGACAACTGTATAAGACGGTGTATGGGAGCGGGAATTGAAAAGAGATCTAGAGTACTCGTTTGAGATTTATTCAAGGAAGTTGCGAGATATACACTAATGTAAACTTCGTGACTTCCACCACATACATGCCCTCGTAAGCTTGCCTCATACAGTTTGAGAGGGGGGGGGGGGAGGCTAGTCCGATCGATTGTCCCATACATGAGAGACAGTGTCCCGTATAAATGTGAAATGCTCCCCTATATGTGCGAAAAATCCCAGAAGTCTATGTAGGAGGTCTCTTAGAATGTGTGTGCAAACTAGGTGTGGTAAGAAATTCTTGACAAGCGCATAATGGTCTAGATATAAAAACAGTTTATGATCCTCATAACCTTCTAGGAAGCTACATTTCTATTCAGGTACCTATACACCCATGTAGTAGTGTAAAAAGTGCCTTGGATTAACCATACCTCGAGCGAGAGGGAGATTGTTGGACCAGACTTCGAAGCCAACGCACAAGCCAACCTTTGGAAGTTTCTTCTATGTTTCTAGAGCATCCACATGGCATACCGTGCGAGTGTGGACGATGACGGAATGCGGAATTGTCGCCAGTTTTTTTTCCAATTGGTGCCAAAATGGTGCCATATTTTTCTTTGGAGCTCCAACGGAATGAATTCATGAAGAGCTATGGAGCAGGCCCTGCACCAGATCGTAGAGCCGCTTGGAGCCGACAAGTTCGAGAATGAGCGGCTCAATCGGTAGATGGCTGACCTTCGGGACGGGAATGACGCTGGACAGGTTCGGACGGCCCGGTCAAGGAGTCTGCCAAGACCATAGCCAACGGCTCCGGAACCATTCAATCTTTCAGACAAGGGTGCGAGCATACGGACTTGGCTATTTGCCATGAACAGCTACTCTCGGGCGCTGGGTCACCTTCCGGAGGACGATGCTGTGCGCGTGTCATTCGTGGTGACACTTCTACATGGAGCAGCATTGGAGTGGTGGATGCAGCTGAATCACAGACTAATTTGATCCCGTGAATGCCTCCATGGTCACTCGCAACGAGTTGAATCACCTAAAGCAGATCGACTCAGTGCAAGAGTACACGCACAATTTATTGGTGTTGTGCTAAAAACTTGACGACATGAGCAAGCCAGAGGTGTTCATAAAGTACCATGACAGTTTGAAGGCGGAGATTGAGCGTATGCTGGCACTGAGTTAAATCGCGAAGTTCTAGATGATGGTGACCACCGCCGAGCGTGTTGACACGCTACACTACCATCGAGGGGGTTTCCGCGATGAAAAAGAAAAAATTCAGCGTCGAGCACAACATGAACAAGCTCACTCCATAGAGATCCACACATTGCATGGATGCTAGCAGTTGAGCAAGCTGCATGGTAGAAACTATTGGATTTGCAGAAAGCTTGGATACCATAAGAAGGATTGCAAGAAGAAGCAACACAAAAATGGCAACTAGCAGTGACTGGCACACGCCGAACTGCTCGGAAAGTGTCGTCCACATGAGCAAACCCCAGCCCCAAAGTTCCTTCAACACCTAGGGAGTTGCCGAGTATATTGTTGCGGAGTAAATGGAGCGGTAGCATTCCGGGTGTCCTCCTAAAATCCAAAACTTCATCGGCTGGTTTTGCGGACGGCGAGGTGCGCTAGACTCGACGATAGATTAAAGCATTGCTGGATTGGGATGCGTTGTACTCATTTTTGAGCGACAAGCTCGCAGAAATGTTGAAGCTTGCTCGGCTACCTCGGAAGCCAACTAAGGCCAAGTTGGTAAAAGGGGAGCTAGAGTGCGGATTGCCTTTGAAGCCTTTAAGGGACCGTCTGGTAAAAATGTCATGCGAGGTGAACTTTCGCACGTGCCCGATGGATGCCTATGATGCCTAATGGGATGTGACTGGCTGCAGCAGTGGAACACTACAGTGGATTGGGTGTGCAGCTAGGTCAATGTGAAGAAAAGCAGACAGCAGATAATTTTGCCATAAGGGCTGAAGAGAAGGACTCCAAGGCATAGAAGATGCTGCAGTTGAGTTACATTCACCCAGAGCACTGTAAGTGCAAGGGGAACCAAGTATACCTCGTATGGATGCAATGAAAGGAAGTAGCAAAAGAAGTGGAAGCTTTGGCAGCAAAAGCAAAGCAGCAAGAAGGATACAAGTAGAAAGTATTAGTAGTGGAGCTGTCGAAAGGCATCAAGGGAGTTTTGGACAGCTACAGTGACATGTTTCCTGCCAATCTGCCAAAGGGCTTACCACTGAAGCGAGACATTGACCACCGAATTGAGCTTGCATCAGGAGAAACTCCAATGGTGCGTGCTGCTTATCACATGAGCGCCAACGAGCTAGGTGAGCTGAAGAAGCGGTTGGAGGAGTTGGAAAAAGCAGGGTTTCATGAAGCCGTTGGTGTTTTCGTATGCTGCACCGGTTCTCTTTGTAAAGAAAAAGATAGGGGAGCTGCAGATGTGTGGACTATCGTGCAGTGAACAATGTAGCGATAGAAACCCGGTACCTGCTGCAAAGGGTCAAGGAGCTCTTTGACCAGCTACGGGGAGCAAGGTACTTAAGCTTGATTGAATTACGTTCACGATACCATCGGATCCGGATTGCAGAGGAGGATGTGACGAAGACGGTGTTCTAGAAGTGGGACATCCATTTCAAGTACCTCGTGATGCCGTTTGGGTTGACGAATGCTCCTGCAGCATTCATGAATCTCATGAAAATGATCTTCCACCCTCACTTGGACCAGTTTGTGGTTGTGTTCCTTGACAATATTCTCACCTACTCTCAAACTCCAAAAGAGCATCAGTAACATCTTCGGCAGGTGTTGGGAATTCTTTGGAGAGAGAAGTTGTTTACCAAGCACTCCAAGCGTGATTGGAGATAGAGGGAGGTGGGTTTTTTCAAACACATCGTGAGCATGGATCTTTGCATGGATCAAAAGAATGTGGAAGCACTAAAAGTAGTGGCCTTTATCAAAGAGTGTGCACAACATCCAGGTCTTCCTGGGGTTCGTCAACTACTACCAGAAGTTCATCTGGGGGTATGCAAAGAAGTGGACGCCAGTGACCCAGCTGTTGAGAAAGGATCACCAGTGAGAATGGGACAAAAAGGAGCAGAAGAGCTTTGAGGAGCTCAAGTCTTCAATGTGTGACGCTCTGTTCCGGGTGCATCCAGATTCATCCAAGGAGTACGTCATGAAATCTAACACAAGCGACTCCAGCATTGTGAAAATTCTGATGTAGGATCACAGAAAGGGACAACATTCAATTGCGAATATGTCTCCCAAGAAGGGGATAGGAGTAAAAGATTTTCGTGCTAGGTTCTGCGCCGTTGAAGCAAGTGGTGCTGGAAGAGGCACATTGTAAGCACTACTTGGATCATTTTGGCTTCAACAAGATACTCAAAGCATTGGCATGCCAATACTAGTGGTTGTCAATGGTGACTGGCTGTAAGAGGTTTTTGAGCAGCTGCGATGTGTGCCAACACATCAAGGCGCGGAGGTCCAAGCCAGCCGGGGAATTGCAACCATTGTCTATACTTGAGAGGCCATGGAAAAAAATCTCACTTGACTTCATCGGGGGGTTGCCTGTGACGCAACGAGGCAACAACACAGTGTTGGTGGTAGTGGATTGGTTCTCTAAGACGTCCCATTTCATCGCATGTCCAAAGAGCATCACGACTGCTGGAATAGCTCAACTTCTTCACAGTCATGTCATCAAGCCACACGGAGTGCCACTGTTGGTGGTCTCAGATCACGATCCACGCTTCACTTCGCGGTTCCAAAGAGATCTCAAGGGGAAGCTAGGCACGCAAGTGCAACTGACCATGGCCTCCCACCCCACAGAGTGATGGGCAAACAGAGCGCACGAACCAGACGTTGGAGCAGCTACTGCGGAGCATGGTCCCACCACATGGATAAGGTTGGGAGGAGAAGCTTGGAGTGGCAGAGTTTTCCTACAACTCAGCAGTGTCAGTATGAAGAGGGAGGTCACTATTTGAGGTGATTTATGGCCAACAGTCATGGAGCCCAGCCGCCCTTGCTAGAGCAACGCCTCTTCTGGCTGTGCAGCATATTGCCGACAGGATTTCCACCACATGGGACGTAGTGCGTAAACGACTGTTGCAGGCATAGAAGAAGCAGAAGCATTAGGCTGATAAGAATCAATCTATAAAGGAGCAGGTGATGCTGAACTTTGCCAACTTGCAGCTGATGGGAGTCGGAAGTCCAAGGCTCATGCCGCAGAGCCGTTCGTCATCCGCTCTCACGTCATCACTGTCATCTTCATCATAGCAATAGTGTCAACTTTGAGTTCAGCAGCACTGTGAGGGGTGTGTTGTCTTGTCATCCTCCTGATTTCCTCCTCCTCCATCCTTGCTTCTGCTACATGTGCATCTAATCTACTGATGTTTGTTGCCTCTTGCAGACTTGCATAGTACCTTAGGCAACGTAATTTCTTTCATCGTCTCCTCTTTGCTGTGGGATGTGTTTTTGGGACTGGACTATTGTGCAGTGCAGAAAAGACCATCCCCATGTAGTCCTTGAATTTCCCATGCCCGTTAGGACGGAGAAACTCTGCCAAGTTATTTTGTGCAGAGTGGTCTGTGGCCATGCTTGGCGACAATGGGTCATTTTTTGAAGAGCAGCAGCATGAGCTGCATGTCGCTCACGAGGCTAAACATCTAGCTGAGGAGTGCCTCCAGGCACAAGGCAATGGCCGCACTATGCTTGCTGATGAAGTCGTTGTATTGGTCTTCTCTCGCTTGCCAGTGACACCTCTCACCACCATCCCTACGACGCCTGTCGTAGCATCTTCTACCTCTGGCTCCACTATATCAAGTTTTGTCTGGCACCACTTCCTTTGCTGCAACCACACAAACTAAAGCACCAGGCCAGCACAACTTGTACTACCAACCACTTGTGCTTATCCCTGGTCTTGTCTTCTCCACATGGATCATGAAATTTAGTTACGGAGTGACTAAAGTCTGCAAGAGGCACATGACCTCCCTCACTCCTCCATTCCCTTATCCTTGGAGGTGGACACTTCTGTAGGACACACCGTCAACCACTTCCTTGTCACTACCAGTCTCGTTGCATCTAGATGGTCGCACTATGCTGCTTGATATTCATTACGAGCAGCTGTATTGTGTGCCTTTGTTCGTTCCCACCTGTTCCCCTGACGGTTCTATCGTTGTTCATGTTGCTCCTTTTCTCTCGCCTGAGCATGTTTACCTGCTACATCGTTGCCCTGGACATGTGCACATGAACGCCATCACCAGCATGCTTTGTCTCCAGCCCACACTTGGCCTTGAACGTACATCCTTTCTGCTCCCTCACTCCTCAGACAGCCTCAACTGTGTCTGAGGCAAGATGTGTCAGGATGAGATCCGCGTGGTGCGGTCCCGAAGTTGGTCTGATGGACTCTATTGGTTCACGTCTATTGTTTTGGGCGAATCTGAGACTGAGCATGAGCTTTCTAGTCGCCTCACGCTATGTGAGTAGGAATTCAGAGACAGTCAATTTGCGAAGGGAATAACATCGTTTTGCGTTAGTTTTTGAGCATGGAAATGACCACAACACTTATAGGTCTAGTCATGAGCTTTCCAATGCACCAAACCGTGCGCGATTCGGCCAAGCATAGCCCAAGTTATGCTTGCCGAAGCGCAGGTCTCACCCACCACAGAAACGCCTAATGCCTCCATGGTGCGCACACGCCGTGGCGCCTTCCTTCACGTGCGAAGTGCCTTTCCCAAGGCACAGGTCTTCTTGCACGTGGTGTAGGGGTCTCCTGCACTGTTTTCACGCACCGTACCCACTTTTGGCACGATTTTGGAGATGGGGTGTGACGAGGTTCGAAACCTGTCCGCGGACCTGCAGTCACAATTTTGACAAAGTCCCCGAGTAACAAAACGTACTAATGAGTTTCGGACGCCGAGCCATGATTTTGGCTAAGTCCCTCAGTAACAACCTGCACTTTTGGATCCGGTGGATGATCTGCCGGATCAGGTGGATCATCGACCGGACGCCTCGGCAGGCCTATCGGAGGAATTTCTCCGGATGGTAATTTTGTTACTTGGTCCGGTCGATTATCGACTGGATTTCGAGTCGCAGCCGGCTCCCAGAGCCACTGCGCATACTCCAACTTTGGAAGGCCATATCTCCCTTGATACTTGTCGGATTCCGGCAAAACAACTTCCACCGGATTCAGCTGCTTACGAGGCAATCCTCCATTTTAGGATCCGAGCAATCCTTGAGTCGCCAGATCCGCCGGAGCGGCATTAACATTTTCTGGCGGCTCGTCGGTGCCTCCCGGCGCCGCACTTGGGCATGCGGAGGGGCAATCTTTCAACAAGATGCACCGCTCCCCATTCTTCTCCTATAACATTCAGTCCATACATTCCCTTGATCTCACTCACTTGGATGTTATGTGGCCACTACTCCATGACTTCCTTGGGGAATAGGGTTGCTATGTCCTGTGCCTTACTAATTATTTCATTATTCAGCAATCCCATTACCACTGGGTCTTCACTCTTCATGAGAAGAGTGATGTCTGCCTGTCCTCAACTCATGGCTTATTAATGCTGAACATGCTTTTCAGCGATCCCTCCGTGTCTTTTGTAATGACTGCATCGATGAGTTCATGGATCCCAGCGCTCCTCTTCTCAAGTCCCGTAGAGTCCGTATCGAGCTCAGCACCCCTTACACTCCCCAATATGACAAAGTGTAAATGTAGTGGAACTGCATGATGGCTGTTGTCACACGTGTCCTCCTCCATGACTCTCGTCTCTCCTCCCACTTCGCCTTTGAGTTTCATGCCCTGTGTGAGAGTGTGTGATCTCTTAGGATTTAGCCTGTGTGTGGAGAGCATAGTCACAGCCGAAAGATAGACTAAGAGATGTATGGAAGCCAGAGCTGGAAAACACAGGTTAATGACACTGAGCAATGTACAAGGTTTTCATACTCTTTGGCCGGCTGGTCCTGGCCCTTGCCTACTGCTCTCCCAGGTTTCTACAACAAGCTACTTGCTCCTGAAGCTAGTGCTCTCCTTGCAACTGAACGTGGTACTGTACTTGCACCTAAAGCCTAGTGCAACAAGTATTGGGACATTGATCATCCAAATCGACGGTCAGTCTCTTGGCGAGCTGTCGCGTTAGCTTGACGCCTCCTAGCAGTAGGTGCGGTTGCTCTGTTGTGCATCCCACCGGTGTTCTGTTGACCACGCACGCCGTCAGGGGTTGTCAGAGAGAACCCCTTGGCGGATAGCGTGGTCCACATACCATTCGTTGAGAGGAGGACCGCCACCCTTGTGTGGCGTGTTCGGAACGCAGCATGGGAGTTTCAGGCAAATAGCCCCCTAGCACCGGTGTAACCCTCACGTCGGTGCTCGCTCACTCGCTCACTCCTCCTCCTCCTCCTCGCTGCAACAAGCCGTCAAGGTCGAGCCGAACCTCCTGACGTATTTCTGTCCAAAACATCTGGAAAACTGAAAATTCCTTAGATGCCCCTCAAACTTGGTTGAGGCCCCGAACATGCAAAAAAAAAAGTGGGCACCTCGTTACATTCACCCCCTGCCACCCCGTCGGAGGCACGGCATCTCGGCGCACTTGAGATACGCCCGGCAAACAATGCTAGCTCCCCCGATGTTGAAGTTGGCTTCTTGTTCCAATGAGTTGTGCTGAGCTGGGTACCCCTTCCACTGGACTAGAAACTCACGTCAACGTTCCCTCGGCGGTCTGCCAAAACATTCTCCACCTCAAACTCCTCACTCCCTGCCGCTGGAACTTCCTTGTAGATTGATTCTTGTTAGCCTACTGCTTCTGCGCCTGCAACAGTCGTTGCCGCACCATGTCCCATGTGGTGGAAAGCCCGTCAGTAATCTGCTGCACAGCTGGAAGAGATAATGCTGTAGCAAGGGCAGCTGGGCTCAGTGGCTGGTGGCCATAAACCACCTCAATCGGTGACTTCCCTGTTGATGCTGACACAGCTGAGTTGTAGGCAAAATCTGTCACTCTGATCTTCTCCTCTCCATCTTCTCCATCAGGTGGGACCATGCTCCACTGAAGCTGCTCCAAAGTCTGGTTTGCGTGCTCTATTTGCCCATCGCTCTGTGGGTGGTAGGCCGTGGTCAGTTGTAACCACGTGTCCAGCTTCCCCATGAGATATTTTGAGAACCGCGAAGTGAAGTGTGGATCACGATCTGAGACCACCGATCACAGATTACCGATCTGTGGTACCCTGTGTAGCTTGATGGCGTAACTGAGAAGGAGTTGAGCTGTCCCAGCAGCCGTGATGCTCTCCGAAAATGCAATGGAATGCACCAGCTTAGAGAACCAATCCACCACCACCAACACTATGTTGTTGCCCTGCGGTGTCACAGGCGACCCGCTGATGAAGTCAAGTGAGAAATCTGTCCATGGCTTCTCTAGTAATCGCAATGGTTAGAGTTCCCCTGGAGGCGTCGTCCTCTGTGCCTTGATGTGTTGGCAGACATCACAACTGCTAATAAACCTCTCAGAGTCAATCGCCACTAACGACGTGATGGATATGAGAGTGCCAGAAAGTAACAAAAATAGGTTGCTCAATGAAAATAATCTGGCATGACAGTTGCAAAGAGGATGTTTCACAGGTTCCAACGCACTTTACAGAACTCAATACGGAGTCTGTTTGGGTTCAAATGACAACCTGAGCACAATGAGGTCAAAAGGCGGCAGGATTATTGGCCAGGACGGCTGAGAGCGGCCTTCAAGGAGAATAGGCGGCTGAAGGACCTCCAAGAGACTTCGAGTAAGGTGCAGACCACGATTGTTGGTCGTCCAAGTGGTGTGAGACATAATTCTCTTGTGTGAAAAGGTGACTGCCGCTCATCCCGCTAGGCTAGGAGAGTGTGCTAGAGGGTAGACTTTGACAGATTGTATCTCAGTGCTCCCTAGGCCAAATGAGGCATATAAGCACTTGTTAGAAAGCTGTGAAAATTTACTTTCTCATTCAACTGTCAATTCAGACATTTGCGTTCTCTGCAGATCTACACTCGCTTCCGTAATTTCTGTTTGTACAACCTGCAACTCCCTCTCACAAACAGTTGGTCCTGCCTAGGCGGCTCTTGGTGAGCCTGATCACCTTCCTGAGGGCTGCCCCAGTTTCCATCAGTGGTATCAGAGCTAAACACGGCTTTTTCTCATCCTTGAGGCATTCCTTGCACCCTGTTGTTTGAGAGAGCCGTTTGTGGGCTGAATGTCGCACTACCATGGCGATATTCGCTTCTGTGGTGGCTGGCATCAACATCGCCAAGTTCGAAGGCAAGAACTTCTTCAACTGGAGCAACAACATGAAGATGGTGCTAATGGAGAAGGGTCTCAAGAGGCAGGTGGATGAGAAGGAGAAGGAACCAGAAGAAAGCTCCCTATCCCCTGTGGAGGCCCGTACCTACCGCGAGAAGCGTGACCGCGCCCTCACAACCATCTACCTCCACCTCGCGGAACGGCAGCAACTCCTCGTCCGTGGTAACCTCACGTTGAAGGAGGTTTGGAAAAAAATTTAGTCCACTTATGCTTCCAAGTCAATCCTCATGAATATGCAGCTGCGTTGTAGCTTTCACACAATGAAGATGGATGAGTCCGGATCCATGATTGACTACATCAGCATGGTGAAGTCTCTCTCTGACCAGCTTGCTGCGATTGAGGACCCTGTCAAGGAGCGTGTGCTCATGCTAACCATCCTCTCTTACCTTCCTAGCAGCTACACTCTTCTCATTGTTGCCCTGGACCAGCGTAGCGACAAGCTCTCCCTCAACGATGTGGAGGAGAGCTTGCTGTTTGAGGAGGAGCGGCGCAAGGGAGAGGAGGGTGGAAGCGGACTGGACGTCGCTCTCATCACCAACTTTGGTTATGGGGGCGGTGCTACATCAACCAGGAGCAACGGCGGAGGAGGAAAGAGGAAGGGGAACTGCCACTACTGCAAGAAGCTGGGCCATTGGGCGCGCGAATGCTGGAAGAAGAAGGCGGACCTTGCGGCTGGAGTGGGAGCGGGAAAGCAGTCCGACGCTTCCGCGAACACAGCAGATTGGGAGAGTGGATTTGTGAAAACTATCCGGGTCCTGCACGTCTCTGACAACACCGCCTTGTTCTGGATCGTCGACGTGGGAGCCACGCGGCACATGACGTGTCGTCAGGAATGGTTCGTTGTCTACACTGCCATCAAGCCTTGTCGCGTCTACATGGGGGACAAACATGTGCAAATGACGGTTGGGGATGGTGAGATTGTGTTTTGTGCTTCCGTTGAGGGTAAGCACGTGGAACATCGTGTCAAGGGGGTGCTCCATGTTTCGGGGCTGGCAGCTAACCTCCTCTATGTCTCATCTCTCATCTACGAAGGCATGCAGGTTCGCTTTGAGAATGGTGGGTGCACCATCTCTGCTAGTGCAGGCCGTGTTCTTGCAAAAGTGGACAAGGAGGACGGTCTCTACCGTTTCTATGTGGCGTCGGAGAAGGAAGCCGACTCAGCGTTGGCGGCGAGAGAGGGAAAACACGACATCGGCCTGTGGCACCGCCTGCTTGGTCACCCCGGCTTTGGCGCCATCTTCTCCATGCAGCAGATGGTCCGCAGCCTGGAGCTCAAGGGGGTGAAGCAACCAGGTGCACCGGCTTGTGAGAGCTGCATTGAAGGGGAGCAAGCCTGCTCTCCGTTCACAGGGGAAGGGAAGGGCGCGGCTGAGCTTCTCTCACTCGCACACTCTGATTTGTGAGGTCCCATGCCATCTCAATCCTTGTTCGGCAAGTTGTATTTTGTCACGTTCATTGATGACAAGTCGAGGAAGACGTGGGTGTCATTCCTGGTTGGAAAAGATGAGTGCTTTGATGCTTACAAGGTGTGGATTCCTGCTGCACAAAATAAGAGTGGCAGGCGGTTGAAGGTGCTTCGCACCGTTGGTGGAAGAGAGTACCTCTTCAACGACTTCCGCACCTTCCTCAAGCGTCGCGGGATCAAGCACGAGGTCACCCCACCTGGAACACCGCAGCTGAATGCCGTGGCTTAACGCGCAAACCGCACGCTCATGGAGCGTGTTCGCAGCATGCTCCAAGACGCGGGGCTCCCGCCAACCTTTTGGGCGGAAGCGGTCAATACCGCCGTGAGCCTGAAAAACCGAAGCCCTACGTATGCCGTTCTGCTGATGACACCGGAGGAGGCGTGGAAGGGAGGTAAGCCAAGAGTGACACACCTGAAAGTCTTTGGGTGTGGCGCATTTGTGCACGTGCCTATCGGCAGCCATAACAAGCTGGACGCAAAGTCGGTGAAGACCGCCTTCCTCGGCTACGACACCATTGGATACCGCCTCTACAACCTCGCCCCACGCAAGATCATCCGCAGCCGTGACGTGGTCTTCCAAGAGGAAGTGAATGGCTGGACTTGGAGCCCTATCTTGGCAGTTCCGCTTGCTCCCGCACTTGTACCAGAAGTGGGAGAAGTACCGGTAGCAGAAGAGGGCAGTGCGGAAGATGGCGGTGATAGCGGCAACGACGAGGAGGTGGAGGGAGCTGAGAAGGAGAAGGATTTGGCAGCGGAATCTGATGAGGAGGAGCAGCAAAGCAACGCACAGCAGCTTCCACGATGGTCCGTGTGCCTCAACAAAGGTGCAAAGGAAAGTGGGGAGTCGCTGAGGCGATCCGAGTGCCTCGCAAACAGACACAGGCCGCTGGAGGAGCTGGTGACTTTGTTCACCGTTCTACCACCAACGGAGTCGTCTGACCTCGAACTTCTCTTCCTCACAGTCACCGATGACCCAGCCACATTTGTTGAAGCCATGCATAGCGCCGAGGAGGCAGATTGGCGTGGTGCAGCAGATGAGGAGTATGGTGCGCTCATGAAGAACGGCACCTGGACTCTCGCGGAGGCTCCACGTGGCAGCCGGGTGATCAGATGCCGGTGGATCTTTAGGCACAAGCGTGGTGCGGATGGTAAGGTTCTCAGGTACAAAACACGGCTGGTTGCAAAGGGGTATGCGCAGACTGAGGGTCTGGATTACAATGAGACATTTGCACCTGTCACTAAGTTCCCATCCATCTGAGCGATCCTCACTCTTGCTGCTGCTATGGACTGGGAGGTGCACCAAATGGATGTGACGTGTGCATTTCTGAATGGTGACCTTGAGGAGGATGTGTACATGGAGCAGCCGGAGAGGTATGTCGTGGAAGGGAAGGAAGGTTTGGTGTGCAAGTTTGTGAAGGAACACTTCATACCAATGGAACACTTCATATGGAAGTTGTTCCTTTCTATTGAAATTGTACAAGACTTGTTCATCTATCAAGACGGAAGTCCTAGGTTCATTCAGATGTATTTACAGGAAAGTGCACTTTTTCATTGAAGTATTCATCCAACAGCTACAATCGAGGATGCATTTCCCCAGGTCAAAACTGTATTGCAGGCTTGTATGAGGTAGTATAGCTGGAGGAGGGTCAGTCGAATACATGATTTTACAAAGACAATATTGTACATTCTTACACGTATCTATGATACACTCACCGGTACACTCTCCAGCTGGTCTTGAGATTTTTTGGGGGAGGGCGGTACAGGGAAATACATTGGTGTGAACATTTCTGCATTCCCATGATGAACTACCTGAAACTCTCGCAAGTTACAGCCCTTTTTTTTGGGAGTGGGCGGGGAGGGGGGAGGACCACAACCGACTTCCTATGTGTCAAGCAAATGACGTGCAAGTCCCCTCCCGATCATTGTGTAAATTCACCTATTAAAGGTTCCTTAAAGACTGGTACTTAATGGTCTACTGAAACAAGTGGAACACATCACATGATGAACAAAGCTTCCCCAAACAAACATTTGACTTACAGAATCATTCCAGCTTCAAAATATTCAATACATACAGCATTGTTGAGGAACATTTGACAAACAATTGTGAAATTCACCTTGAAATCACTACGTACTTTTTTTACTGAGTGAATAATGTGAGAAAAAACTTCTATTCATGCAATAATGCTTCCACAAAGTCAAGAAATTGTACGTGCGGTACATATGTATAATGTGGTGTTTTGATATGGCATGATTGACATTAACTTAAGTGAAACGTGCTGCACTATTACCGAACCATTAAACATGATAACTTAACACCTGCCCTGGACCTTCAGAGCCTCTTTGCCTTGATAATGAAAACCACACTTCCCAAATGTTCGTTCTCACTTGCAGGGATAGTGGAAACCATGTTCAGGAACTCATTATCCAACTTTACTGAACAGGTGATGCTCTGCCTCTAGTCATGGTGGTGGTGCTGGTACTAGTTCTGATGGTGGTGATTGTGGTGGTGGTGGTCGCAGTGGTGGTGGTGTTGGTGTTGGTGGTGGTGGTGGTGGTGGTGGTGGTGGTGGCGG
>SZWC01016750.1:27852-46505 GCA_023375785.1 Penium margaritaceum
CCCTTTATGCACATGATGAAAGTGATCCACTTTCAGATTTGCATGAGGACCCTCACCCCCCCCCCTGTATGCATATGCACAGACTGATCAACTTCAGATTTTCTCCCACTCTGATTTCTTTTCCACATGTTGTTGACGTGTGACTTCTGCAGCAGTACAGACGCATGGATTTGCACCTTCATGGACAAGACTGGTTTTTTCCGTTCAAGTGCGGATTCATGTTGTGCTATGTTCTGTTGAACATCAAAGAGTGGACTTTATTTGCAGCTTGTAGGGCTGCACGGTTGAACGTAGAATGTCGACGAGCTTATAATCGAGGGTACGCTGCAGGGCGTAGATGGCTGACTCCTGCATGATGGGGGGGGGGGTTGCTGTTAGGGGTTACTATGTAGTGGTGTGACTCTGTCAATGACATGTTGCTTTAAGAATTCCCTTCCTTTTGGTTTCACGTGCCAAGCACACCCCATTGGATACACTGGATGATGCATACAAATGGAATGGCAATGATGGAAGAGTTTAATGAAAACTTGTCATGATAATTGCACATATCCATCGCATGATTCATACCCTACACACCACGGGCAGCTTTGTCTGTGATGTAAGCCAGAAACACTTCCCTAGCCAACCTATCACGAAAAACCCTGGCTTCAACCGGCGCATCATCATCAACATGTTCATCGTCTTGGCCAGGCAGTCCATCGCGCACAGCATCCATGTTCAGGCGGCAGTTATCCATGTATCCACCTTCCTGTGCACCTGCAAGAACAAAAATGTTGTGGAGGACGCAACAGGCAATGACAATGTCGGCCTGGGCGTCAAGGGAGTACCCCTCCATGTCTGCTAGAATGTTGAACTTGTGCTTCAGCTGACCGATGACGCGCTCTACGGTCACACGGAGGGAAGAGTGACGCATGTTGAACAGCTCTTGAGGGGTTTCTGGAATGTTGACCTCGCCATTCATGGGATCCTCTCGTAGATGGTAATGCACCCCTCGATAAGGAGTGAGGAGATCCATAGACAATGGATATCCAGCGTCAGCAAGGAAAACGTTTCCCTGTGGTATAGCAAACCCCTCGGCACACACATGCCTATATACACGGGCATCATGGGCACTTCCCTCCCAACCTGCGTGCACCCATGCAATAGTCTCATCAAAGTTCACGGCGATGAAGACGTTCTGTGTTTTTTGGCCTTTTCTGTTCCAATAAGGACCTTGCTGTTCGATTGGAACCCAAGCAGGGATGTGAGTGCCGTCGACGGCCCCCACACAGTTCTTGAACCATGGCATGAACCGTGCATTCTTTATGATCTTATCAGGGGTCCCGTTGCCTGGAGAAACACGTATCACTGTTGGCGCGATTCCCAGTACACGCCGCATGACGCGCCCAAAGTGCCGCCCCACTGTCTCCTTGGAATGTTGAAATTGCTCTGTTACACGTCATTGCCCCTTGCCACCCAACATGGTGCATAGGAAAATGGCGACGGATTCATCGATGCTCAAACCACGGGTACGCGTGAGGCCGGCAGCCTCCAACACCCGCACCAATTTGTCGAATCGCCAAGGCTCTAGGCCTAGGTTGTCATACACGCGCATGGCGCTGGCTTCTCGGGAGAGTAGTTCATCCACGAACTCACTGCCTTGAAGTGGACGGGTGAGGTACTGGCGTTTCAGGTACGGAAGCGCGGCGTATATGCAGATGAAGATGCCAAGTGCCAGAAGCTGTTGCATAATTTCTTCAGGGAGGACCCCGTCTCCTCCTTCAGCCGGGTCCATTGCACCCAATAGATTGGGCAGGGGGTGGGACTCTGCTGTACAGAAAGGCCTCAAAGAGGGCTGGTTTTTTGGGGGGGGGGGTGGTATGGGAAAGTGGCTCGGTCAAAAAAGAGATGACTCGTGACTCTGCGGTCGCCTTTGTAGGTCGGACGAGGTGCTGGAGGCGCAGCCTTTTCAAAATTCCACCAAAAACCATGCGGTCGATGTGCCAACGACGGAATCCAACGATGAACCACCAGGAAGGTGACGAGCAGGTTCGGATTTCGTTGAAATCCGTCGTTGACGACGGATTTCAACGACACCCAGCCTCACCCATTGCGATTGGCGGATTCACACTGGGTACGGATGAACTTTGTCGGTGGTAGAGTGGCGCCCAACGGTTTGGACGTCAATGCTGTAATTTCAAGAGGGATCGCAAACGAGGGGCTGCAATGTCTTTCTCAACCCCTCACTCCCACTCGCAGGCGCCCTACTTCAGCAGGGCGTAATGTGAAAAGACCAATAGCCATGCATCCACGGCGTAACTTTTAGTCTTGCGGACAGGGCCAATTTCCAACGGTTTCAGAAAGGACGTTATAACCCTTCTACCCAATCCGCGAGGGGGTTAGTGACGCCCTGCCCAGCGACTTAAAAAAAAGGACTGCCTTGCCCACTCGCTTCATGTCCATCATCGGCATGCGCCGCTGATATGGCTAAGCCAGGTGGGGCATGTGGACCCCCCTCGCGATGCTCGCTCCCACACGAGGATCACGATGAAGCGATGAGCTCTTTGTTCTTTTTCCCTGACACGCAAAACTCCTAATTTGATTTATATTTTTGTATTTTTTGTGCGGGTGGAGCCGACGCAAAAAAAAAAAGCCTACATCAAAACAATAGGTTTGCGTGTCGAAAAAAAACAAAGAGCTCTTGCTTGATCCTGATCAAGCAAAAACGTCCGTTTTGTAGATCGAGCGGAAACATTTGTTTTGTTTTCTTCTCCTTACTCGCAAACCGCAAATTTTTGACATCAAACCTTCGTCAAACCCTAACATTCGGGGTTTTAGAGTTTTATTTTCTTACGAGTTTCTCCAAGGCCCCGCTACCACGGGGCCTGACAGGTTCCCTTTCAACGCATGGGGTGTCTCATACCCACAATCCAAACCATATGCAAACCTCGCAAACGAACATTCACAAACCCCTCAAATGAGGGGTTTTTGAATGTTGGAAGAGATTGATGATGCCAGCATGTCGACTGTACATCGCATGCAACGTCGACATGTTACGTTTTCTCGTTGTTTGTGGGTAGAATGTTCTCAGGTTAGTGGGTACGGAAGTCTTATTCTTCCCAAAGCCGGGTAGGGCATACACACAATCGAATCTTGTGGGCAATCCCAACATGTACCCTTTGACAAATGGATGTAGAATTCAATTTCCAAGCGGCCTACATAATCAAGGGCGTTATTCTTGACAAATCTGTGAAAGCGTTAACATAAACCTCAGATACCCATGCGTTGAACACTGTCCACGCCATATTCATAAAGTTTAAAAACAACCTTCGCCATACCTATCAACTTTTTATTATGCCGAACAGATTGTAGATAGCGAACAATTTGAAGTTGCGAGGAAGAACATGATTTAGAATTTTGAACACTTGAGCAGTTTATAATTAGCTATAATTTTACTTCGATGACAAGTGTTGAAACGATCAAACATAAATATACAAGAATCGTGTTACAAATGACACATAGTCAGGGTTGTCACGTCGATTTTTGAGTGATGCATACAGAGTTGCGGCGTGAGTGGTCGGATTTCCGAAGGTCCGCCGAGAAATAAGGGGCTTCGACAATAGACGGTGAAGATGCGGGATGCATCTTTATGAATCCACATTCATCTCCTTGCTTTGAGAAGTTGACTAAAAGGTCCAGATACTTCTATTGTATATTCGCAAGCGTGGTCAAAGTTGTCGGAAGGTTCGTGAAGATTCAACAGAGGTGAGGGCAGTTGGCCGGTTTGCCCTTGACCGTCGAAGTGGGCTGTTTGTGTGGTAACAATCTGTTCGGCATGATAACAAGTTGGGCTGTTTGTTGGCACATAACACTCCCCCCCCCCCCCTTTAGCTGCGACATCTAGGAGTGCGTACAAAGGTATCTCTGTGACGGTGATAAGAGCCTTGGATTAGGTGATCGACGTCTTGAAGGTTGTCATAGGGTTTCCTGCTGTTTTGTGCGGTGTCATAGCCGTGCCACTTGACAAGATTCCATATTGACCTCGAAAATTGATTACAACCCCCTTTTTGCTCGTCAAATTTGATGCTTTGACAAATTTATCCAGGCACGTAAACAACTACTGTATGGAAAAATCAAATTTTGAGTGCCATTAGGCAAACTTCGTTTTTGGGTAAAAACAACCATTCACATTCTTGTTTCTTGTCGAGCATTTGTCCTTGAAATGAAAAACCAAAAACTCTTATACTTCATGGTTTGGCGATTCAAATCATCAAACAGTGATCAGGATCGCCAAAGTACCACTTTTGCTTGACATGCGGCACTTGCCACATGTCAAGTTACGTGAAGCCGGTGCGTGTTACGTACACTGGTCCAGAAAGACCGCGTGTACCTGCCACTGAAGATTTTTCAGGCATCCTGATAGATCGTGGTTATGGTTACAACGGCAACACATTGTTTTCCTCATGGTTTTCGTGCTTGCCGATTCTAAAAACAGGATCGAGACCATTCGTCAAATTTAATGTGCAACTAAGTGACCTTAAAAAAAAAAGAAAGCAAAAAGAAACTACCCAGGCAATGAAATTAATGAACCCTCAATTCACAACTCCTTTATGGAGGAACTGGATGTATGGGACGAATCTTTCATCTGGATCTGGATTTGGGGTTCCGGATCCTGGATCTTAAGATCCAACTCCTGGATCCACAAATCTCTCTATTTGGAAAGTCATTGGTGGGACTATGTAACTCATCATAATAGAAAAGAAGAAACAGGTCAGTGTCAACACTCACAGCCTCGCGCAATTTTCAGTGCGGTTGCAGGAGCCTCCCTTCACACTGTGGTGGATGGCCTACATACAGTGCATACGAATGAATGCTGATTTGGTGTGCACGTTTTCCACATTCTGTTATGTGATCTACCTATCCATGAAACAAATTGAAGTTTGGATGATAGAAGCAAAGTTAGGCAGTTGAGAGATAATGTGACTGTTTAATCTATTGACCGTTGGCAAGCGAAAGAGAGGTCCAGTGACTGCTGGCCATTGATGCCATGTCATACGATGGGAAAGGCTACAGTTCATGCCATACTTCTGCTTGAAATTATCGCAACACCAAGCCTGTAAGAAAATGAGGCTCAACACCAGAATGTCCGTATTGCACCTGCCAGCGGGTGAGACTGCTATTGGTTGCATGACAGTTTTGACGGGTCTGCTTGACATGGAAATTGAAGATTCAGTTTTCTGGATCCCCGAATTGGATCCAGGGATCCGGATTTGGATCCAGATTTTTGGGTAGTTGCCACGGATCTTAGGATTCGTGTGCAGCCTTACATGGAGAGAAAGGAGGCAGGAGCTTTCCGGGTATCCTCCTCAAATCCAGTATTTCATCATTTGGTTTTTTGGATCATGAGAGAGGCCAATCCTAATTCAGCCATGAGGCTGTGATAAGCACAACTTCTTTGAAAGACTATTAAGGTCAACTTCGTGAGGGGGGAGCTAAAGTTTGAATTACCTCTGAAACCTATTAGGGTCTGCCAAAGCAAGCTGTTGTGTGAGGTAAAGCTTTGCACGTACCCGATTGATGCCTATGACGCCATTTTCTAATGTGACTGGCTGGTGGATTCCTACAGTGGATTGGATATGTAGCTAGGTGAAGGTTGACAAAAGTGGAGAGCAGATAGCTTTGCTGCTGTGGAATGGGGAGAAGGACTCTAAGGAAGGAAACTTAAGTTATGTGCAGCTAAAGTTCCATGAGGGCAAGAGGGACCAAAAGTGTTATGTGTGGGTGCGACAGAAGGAGACGGCTGAAGAGTTTGAAGTGTTTTGAGGGGACACAAAGGAAAATGAAGGGGAGGTGAAGAAACCACAAGGTGCAGAGCTGTCAAAAGGCATAGATTTAGTATTAGAGAGCCCTGTTGTTGGAGCAACTCCAACCATGCATGCTGCCTATTGCATGAGATACAATGACCTAGGTGAGCTCAAGAAGCATCTAGAGGAGCTAGCACAGCAAGGTTTCCTCAGGTGGTCGGTGTTACCTTACGTTGCACCTGTCCTCTTTTCAAAGAAGAAGACTGAGGAGCAACAGATGTGCCTGAACTGATAGGAAGTGAACAATGTAGGGATGAAGAACAGGCACCAACTTTCAAGGGTCACGGAGCTGTTTGAAAGGCCAAGGGAGCATACTATTTCAGCAAGGTTGACTTTGCTGGTGGTACCATGACATCCAAATTGAGGAGCATGATGTAGAGAAAATGGCTTTTTGGATTAAGTAAGACCCATTTAAGTTCCTTGAAAATGGCTTTTTGGATTGACCATTTCTCTAGCAACGTTCATGAGGCTTATGAACCGGATCTTTCACCCCCACTTTGATCAGTTTGTGTCGGTGCTCTTCATGGACATCCTCATCTACTTTCACAACTTGGAAGAGTATCAGCAACACCTACGGTAGTTGTTCCAAATCCTTTGGAGGAGGAGTTATCTGTTAAGCTTTGCAAGTGCAGGTCTGAGAAGTGAGGGGTGGAGTTCCTCAGGCTGTTTTAAATTGGCAAGGGAAATCACATGGACCCAAAGAAGCTAGAAGCAATGAACTAGTGATTGACACTGGGATGCGTATGTGACATCCATCTATTCTTGGGATCTGTTAACTACAGCTAAAAATTCATCTGAGAATTGACAGAGAAGGGTGTGCCACACATACAACGGTAGAGGAAAGATTTCCAGTGGAAATGGGGCGAGAAGGAGAAAAAAGATATTTGCAGCCCAAGAATGTCTGTCACTCAGGTCTTGGTGCATCCGGGTTCATCCAAGGAGTACATCATGACGAAGGATGCAAGTAACTAGGCTTTCAAGGAAGTATTGATGCAGGATCATGGGAAGGGGCCACACTTGATTACCTGGGCTTCTTGCAAGCTGCGAGGTGCCAAGAAGCTTAAGCAATCCATGAGAAGAAGATTCCAGCTGTGATCCATGCCTTGAAGAATTGTGCTGCAACCTAGAGTCACGTTGGTGTGTTGTATTCATAGGTCAGTATGCCTTGTAGAATAGGAAGACACAACCGAACCTCAATGACCAAAGGACACACAGGATGGGATTTTAGGCCACACCTCAGCCTTAGCCTGCGCAGTGACCTATAGTCACATTCTTGTGTGCTATTCTATAATATCCAGTACAAGCATGAGAAGGTGATATCGACAGATCCTCTGTTGAGGAGGCCACACCTCAGACTCAATTTCATCTCAGTGCTGATAAGATCTCCAGTAAAGCACAGGCTGTTCAAGCATGGCTATGGCATAGACACAGAGTTAATGGATGATATACTGAAAGACCTCACATGGGATGGAGTGCATGGGCAAAGAGCGAAGGAGCATAGGTTTTTTCTGCTGGACTATGCGTCATGAAGGAAGTTGGTGTTAAAAGAAGCATTCAAAACCGCTACTAAGGTCACTTCAGCTTTGACAAGAGGGGTACGCAAATACTAGTGGCCTATCAATGATTTCTGACTCAAAGAGGTTTGTGAGAGGCTACAAAGTGTTCCAAGGCATCAAGGCAAAAAGGAATAGGCCACCATGAAAGGTATAGCCATTTCTCGTGCCACAACGTCGAAGGACAGTCACCGTGCTTGATTTCATCGGCGGGCTAGCACTAGTGCCAAAAGACGGGTGGTCTCGGATCGTGATCCATGCATCACTTCGTGGTTTTTGAGGGATTTCATGCATAAAACTGGCACAGGGGCGCCTCTAGCCACTGCATTACACCAAAAGAGCAATGGAAAAATGGAGCACCCAAAGAATGCTTTGAAGTTGTTGCTTTAAGGAATGGTGCCACCGGATGGAAAGCTTTGTGAGGAGTGTTGAATGTTTTTACCCCTTGTTCAGTGTTTTTGGATGGATCAGGAATTCTCTGCCCCTTGTAGAGGTATGATCCCTGGATCCGTTGTGATGTGACGCGACTATTCTCTGTTTCATGTCACATATGACCTGTGAGTACACCATGTGGGTGAGTGGTTACATTGGCCAATTTGTTGACTTGGCCAAGTGAGAGGTTACGAGGTCGATCCTGGCCCCATGCACACCTTGGTTGCTATGGAAGCTTCCAAGAACAAAAGTCTGTAGCTTCTTGACGCTACATGGTTGGTCTGTCACCTTCATAGTAGGATGCTTATGTGTCAAGCCCACAGTGCAAGTCTATTGGCGATGTGGCTGGTTCAGGCCACTTCCCAGGAATTTTCTTTTGAGTTGTAACTGGACAGACAGCTCTAAAAGGACTTGTATTGCATGCTAATGAATTAACCCTTGCTTGATGCTCTCTTGTGTATTTCCATGCTGACTTTGGGAAGACGAAGCCGATGGCCAAGTCGGAAGTCGAAAGTCGGAAGTCAGCTTCTTATGAGCCAAGTCAGAAGTCGGTTTTCCTCCAACCTGTGAGGATGCTCATAATTGTGTGCCAATTACAATGTCTTTCTTAGAAGCTAGTTAAAAACAGTCCATGTATGACTTAAAAAACTTGATGGATTGCATAGATATCATGCATATGATGTCGTTGGACGTGACTTTTACACATAACGTAGCTGCATGATATGTTTATGCACACCCCAACTTTGAAATGTCATAACTCACTCAAATCTTGACAGATTTTAGCCATTAAAACTTTTTTGGAATCAGAAACGCACGATCTATATTCCACTAACAATATCCAAGTCAATTTTAAGTTTGAACGACTCTCCGACTTAGACTTTCACCCAAATGGTCAGAAGTCGAAGTCAACATGGGCGTGTTGACAACTTGAGCTCTTCTTGAGATGTAATGCTAAGGTTTTAGTACTCTTGAAGGTGAATTTTATGCCTGATTAAGTTTGAAGTGCATGACACATGTCAACAATGGAAGAAGGCCGAAAAACCTTTGTGTGCTTTTCAGTTTTGCGGCTTCTCTGCCAGAGGCGTTAGCTCAGTAGCAAACAAAGGGTTATGGGCCTACTCCTCTGGTTAGAGAATTTTCACGCACGCAACCGCTAGGTCACAAGTAGTGAGAGCACCTTCGCTCTCACCTAAACTCTCCGTTTGCAAGTCAACATCAGTAGGAGGGGAATGAAACACATCTGCACCTTTCTACCTTGGGAGCTGACATCAACCTTCATCAGCTTACATTAGCTTACATGTGCTTGCAACGGCCAATGTGAATAGGGGAAGCAGTTGCCTCTTCTCATCAACAGCCTATAGCGGCCTCAAACATAGGTACATCGGCATCAACAACACTTGCAGCAGCTGTAGCAATTGTAGTTGTAGGGATGGCAGGGACAGGTCATCCCCAAGTTTGATGGAGAGGGTTTTGTGCTCTGGAAGTGGCAGTTTGAGATCATCATGGATGACAGAGATCTGCTAGGATATTTTGACGGAACTATCCCAGCACCAAAGAAAGAGGGTGCTGACCTTGTGGCATAGGTCAAGCTCAACAAGAAGGCTCTTGCCATTCTTGTGTCCTCCATACAGCCCTCAGTCCTTTCACACATCAATGGTAGTACAGTGGCAGCTACAGCATACACCAAACTCTGAAAGGTGTTTCAGTCCTCCTCACTTGCCAACCGTCTCTTCACTCAACAAAACCTCATTAGCATGAGGCTAGTTGAAGGGGAGGATGTCTCCACCTTCATGCAGAAGTTTGGAACGCTCTTGCAACAATCCACCCGCATGGGGTGGGACCAGAAATCCGATACACAGGCCATGATTTTTCTAATGATGCTGCCAGAAATCTTGGGCTCCATGATAACGGTGATTGGAGGGTGGACTGAAGATCAAGTTTCCTACACCACCGTCTCTCAGTATGTGTGGAATGGAGCCATGCGTTGTAGCAGCAATGAAGCAAACATGGCGACCTTTGCCTCACAGAGCAGTGGAACCTTCCGCAATACCTCCTCCTCTGGTTACAAGGGAAACAACAACACTAGGAACAATGGAATGCGTACAAAGCACCAAGAAAAGTTCCATAACCGTGGCAAGGCTGGACACTAGGCTCAAAATTGCCGTGCACCCAAGAGAGAGGTAGGAGACGAGGATGAATGGCGAGGGGGAAATGGTGGGAAGGATCCCACAAGCTTGATGGATGAGTGTGCCTCCAACAAATGGAGAGCGATCTCAGGCCAAGAGCCTACGGCCTTGACTCCCACCTCTTGATCTTGTCCACTCTGACGTGTGTGGTCCCTTTTGCATATCGTCAAATGGAGGCAGGAGGTATTTCTTCACATGCATCAACGAAAACAGCCACAAAGTCTGGATATACTCTCTCAAAAAGAAAAGTGAGGTGAGGGAGAGTCTGCAGGCCTTTGTCCGTATGGTTGAGCAACAGAGTGGAAAGAAGGTGAAGGCATTCAGGACAGACAATGGGGGAGAGCATGAAGCCTGCAGAGAGTGGCACAATTTCACGAGAATTGAACACCAAAAAAATACCCCTTACTCACCTCAAAGTAACGGCATAGCAGCAAGGATGAACCAGACCCTCCAGGACATGACAAGGTACATGCTCTTTGATGCCAAGCTTCCTCCTAGGTTCTTGGGTGAAGTAGCACGTACGACTACATATCTTGTGAACCTCACACCTGCAGTAACTCTACAAAAGAGAGGTAAGAAGAAGCACACATAGCAACCAAAGACGCCTCAAGAAGCATGGTCAAGCAAGAAGACGGATGCCTCCCATCTCAAGGTTCTTGGTTGCACCAACTTTGCCAAGGTCCAGGCTAGTGAGGGCCCTGGAAAGCCTGATGCAAGAGCACAAAAGTGTATCTTTATCGGCTATGACACTGAGCACAAAGCTTGTCGACTGTGGGATCAAGGATTCAAGAAGGTCATATGCAGCAAAGTTGTCAATTTCCACGAAAGGTCTTTGAGTAAGGGAGAGCTTCTTGAACTTGAGAACACTCCAAAACAGGGAGAGTGGCTCAATATCCTTGAGGAGGGAGATGAAACACCCGCAGAATGGCATGGTATGGGTGATGCAATCGGGGGAGGAGTTCATGATGATGACTCAGAGGAATCAGACTCTGATTCCAGCGTATCCGATCCTCAGAAACATGAGGAGAATACCTCTCCCATCATCAACGACAGACAAGATCCCCAGCCTCCACATCAACAGCAGTAGCTAGTACGTTCAAGGAGCAGTTGACACCTTAAAGTACCTCGACAACATTACAACGCAGATAGGGGTGAATGGGAAGGCTTCAACTATTCATTCTTGGTTCAAGAGGAGCCAAAATCTGTCGCAGAGGCACTCACTTGGCCTGAAAAAGCGGAATGGGACAAAGCGATTTGCAATGAACTCAGCTCCATCGAGGAAAATGGGACATGGGTGTTGGTGGACAGGCCTGCTGGGCTCACGTTGTGGGGTCCAAGTGGGTGCTGAAAGTCAAAAAGAAAACAGGATGGCAAGATAGACAAGTACAGGGCACGGGTGGTAGAAAAGGGGTTCTCCCAATGGCCTGGCGCAGAGTACGATGAGACCTTTGCTCCAGTTGTGACGTTGTCTCCATCCGGTCAATGCTCACCATTGCTGCTGACAAGAACATGGAGGTTGTCCAGATGGATGTCAAGAAAACCTTCCTTTCTGGCAAACTTGACAAGGAGGTACTTATGGAGGTTTCGGATGGGGTTGATGCTCCCGAGGGCAAGGTGTGCAAATTGGTGAAGGCACTCTATGGGCTAAAACAAGTGCCAAGACTTTGGTACCAGGAGATGGACACATTCATGGCCAAGGAGTCCTTCATGCACTGCGAGAGTGACCCTAGCATGCACGTGCATGAGAGCGACAAAGGGACTATGTTGGTCACGTTCTACGTTGATGACCTGATTCTATGTTCTTCTTCAACACAGCTGCAAGACGATCTCAAGGGGCAGCTGAGTAGCAAATTCGAGATGAAGGACATGGGTTGTCTTGACTTCTATCTTGGAACTGCCATCAAGTGCAACAAAGCAGAAGGTACCATCAGCCTGAACCAGAAAAAATACATCGACTCCATCCTCAAACGATACGACATGGCAGAATGTAAGCTTGCCAGCACATCCATGAGCTTGGAGTGAAAACTCTCCACCTCCATGTTCCCATCCAACGAAGCGGAGGAAATTGTCATGCTGGGCATTCCATATCAGTCTTTAGTGGACAGTCTGATGTATGCCATAGTCGCCACCCGACCAGATATAGCCCATGCTGTTTGGCAGATGAGCCGGTGTGTGGCCAATCCCGGTCCACTTCACTGGCAAACCGTGAAGCGCATATTGAGCTACCTTCAGGAGACGCGGTACGTGGGGCTCTGGTTTTGAGGCATCATTGGATCCGCGTCACTCTATCTCATCTACTACACCAATGCTGATTGGGTAGGGAATACTGATGACAGAAAATCTACCCCAGGCTTTGTGTGTACGCTGAATGGAGGTGCTCTCAGTTGGGCAAGTCAAAAGCAGGAATGTGTCTCTTTGTCAACAGCTGAAGCTGAGTACATCGTCTTGGCTGAGGTATGTAAAGAGATGCAGTGGCTACGAAGCTTGCTATGTGAGATGAAGGCACCGTAGGCAACGGCAACAGTCAACAAGATTGACAACATGAGCGTGATTGACATGTCCAAGAACCCACTCTTGTCCAGGTGCATAAAGCACATCAAGATCCGCTACCACTATGCTCCAGACTTGGTCTACAAGCCGAGAGTGGAGCTCGAGTATGACGGACCAAGCTGAACTGGGTTGACATGCTCACAAAGCCACTTGACAAGGATCTCCACCAGGCGGGCAGGCAAGGTATCGGCATGGTCAATGCAAGTGATGACCAATGATGATGCGCAATGAGGCAAGGTGCAAAGGAGATATTTGTTGAATGTTTTTTCCTCTTGTTTAGTGTTGTAGGACGGATCAGGAATGCTCTGTCCCTTGTGGAGGTATGACCCCTGGATCCATTGTGATGTGCCTCAACTATGCTCTGTCTCATGTGAGGTATGACCTTTTGGTACACCATGTGGGTGAGTGGTTACCTTGGCCATTTTGTTGATTTGGCCAAGTGAGAGGTCATGAGTTTGATCCTAGCCCCATGGACATCTTGGTTGCGATGGAATCTTCCAAGAAAGAAAGTCCGTAGCTTCTTGACGCTACATGGTTGGTCTGTCATCTTGACACCAAGATGCTTATGTGTCAAGCCCACAGAGCAAGTCTATTGGTGATGTGGCTGGTTCAGGCCACATCCTTGGAATTTGCTTTTGAGTTCTAGGATTGGACAGGCAGCTATAAAAGGACCAGTGTTTCATGCTGATCAATGAACCCTTGCTTGATGCTCTCTTGCATGTTGATGACTTGAGCTCTTCTTGAGATTTAATGCTGAGGCGTTAGTACTCTTGAAGGTGAAGTGTATGCTTGATCAAGTTTGGGGTGCATGACACATGTCAACAAAGGAAGAAGGCCCAAAAACCTTTGTGAGCTTTTCGGTTTCGTGGCTTCTCTGCGAGAGGTGTTAGCTCAGTAGCTAACACCTCTCGCGGAGGTGAGACTTAGTGTGGATGAGTTCTTCCAAATCTGTTTCCTAGTCCATGATTCCTTGAATCAAGAGCAATGAACAAAATCATGGAGTGTCCTCCATATCCTTCTACATGGTTTGTTCCTCTCTGCTATCCTCCCACTGGTCTGTAGGTGCGTGCGTTCTGAGCATGAAAAAATCACCGACACGCCCTACTCCTTTGGCCGCCACCTCTGACCCTCTTCTGATTTTCTTGGGGAAATGGAGCTCTGACTAGGGCTCTCGTAACATTATGCAATGATATTTACAATTCCTAATTCTGAACACCACAATCCCCTTCAAGATGCCCTAACCACCTCCCATGCCTTGATGTTATTCCACTTCACATACTCTTTGTCGCAGTTTTTCAGTTAAATTTTTGTTTTACTCTACACAATACGTGCCACTTATCCAAGTGCATTTCATTTCTTCATGGAATCCTTTGATGTTCAGGTTCAGTCCCCATTCTTGTTAAAATGTGATGTTGTACACCACAAGAAAAAAAAAAAAAACTTGTCTTACAACGTTCACTGGAAAGCATGGTTGCTTCTTGTATCTTCATAAGTGCTTTCATCTTTCAAGTTGGTCAGGCACATTCTTTTCAAATATTCATTGGAACATGAAATTTCTTTTTTTTCTGACCATTATGTGAATTGCTTTTCAACGACACAATCCAGAATTCAGTTTTCTATGTATCACATGACACTTTCGTGAACCGTCCATGTCATGGGTAAAGCTGTTTTTCCACATGGACAGTATGGTTTTTCCTTCTCCATGCACATTCCATCACTTCTACTTTCATGTCTAATATGGAAACTCTATCTAAAAATGGAAAAACAGATTTTTGCAAGCCGTACACTAATAAGCAACTTCTGTCATGTCCATTGGACAAAGTAAAAGGCTTTGTTTTCCCATTCACATTATGAGATTTCCCATTGCCGTCTGTTGGCGGCCATCCGGTCAAAAAAACCCTCATAACTTGAGGGTGTGCAAATATTGTGCGTCACGTGATGCATTGTCCTGCAGCATTTGTCTCTTCAAAAAATGTCAAAATTGCTCAGCAGGATCTCTGCAAACTCATTTAAGCTGCCTTGCAATTATGAATAGTACAATATACTCTCTTTTTTTGTGCTGAAGTCTATGCATTTCAAAACAATTGGCATATGGAAGCCAAGCAACACTTCCAAGACATTGAATTCTTGAGACTGAGAAAATCCTGAGGCCGGAAGGCTACCCTAGCATAAAGCAAGCACATGGTGCCACCTGGATACCAAACAAACTACTGCCACATTTATTTGATAAACAGTACATGCCAATGAATCTGGCCCTGGTTCAAGGGTGTTTGCCAATGAGTGAAAATTCCACTGTTTCCTGCTGAATTCACCTGGCTCTAGCTCGGTTTTGTGGCATTGTGAATTTTTGTAGTTCAACAATCAAGCGGCAGCAGACCCACATGCCACTACAGATTGAAAGGTCATTTGGGAAGGAAATGTTTCAAAGTTTTAATTTGAGCACGCATGGCTGGATTATTTGGCCATTGGCCAGGGCGGATTAAACATGAAGGAAACGCATAAAATCAAAATGTCGTGTTCTAGTCCCAGCTTGCACACAGTCGGATGGCTGCTCGGACATAGTGCGCTGTACCTTGGTGTTCTATAACTACACAGCACAGCACACCACGCACTCGCAAAGCGTCCATGGATACAAGGTCGACGGGGAAACACAAATAAACCGGACATCCATGGCAAGGATGCCAGAAGAAGTTTTTGGGCCAAAACCAAAGAAGCGTTAGTCAATTTCCAAATTTAGTCGAGATTATGGTAATTTGTACTGCGGCATCACGTGTACAGCTAATTCAAAGGATATTTCAACATTTTATGGCACCTATTCTATGAAATCGGGATGTTCATTGTCTACAAACATGAATCCAAAACGTTTCTGTTCATCACGTTCGCCTTTTGTTCCGTGACCCTCACAGCCATGTCTCCACTCTACCATTTCCTTCTTTCTCATCCTTTTTAAGCCTCTCACTTGCATTTTCTTGCATTTTCACTGTGCTTCTCTATTGGCTTTTGCAAGTTTCACTATTTTTCAGGCTTGCCAACATCTACCTTGCACTCTGTGGCACTACGGTTTCCTCGGCTTCCACATTTCCTTCTTCTTGTTCACATGTATTTCCCCTTTCATTACAATGTATTCTTCATATCTCATATCTCATGAATTCCACTTCTTCTTTGTGCTTTTTCTCGATTTTGCTACTGCCATCTACAGATTTTCACATGGTATGAGAGCTTAAGGCAACATCCTCTAGTGCCACTTGACCAATTTATCACCTCTCCTTCAGCAGCGTCGTTCTCCTCCAACAAGAGCTCTTTTGTCTTGCCTTTGTCTTCATTTGCAACCTTGTTTAGTGTCAATTCTTCCATAATGGCTTTTCAGCAATTTTCACATCTATTCCGCGCTAAAGCTGAATGCACATGGCGGTTGCAGATGTCTGGTTGCCCCGCCACCTGGCTTCCACATTCATCATCTTCCTTCGCGGAACATTTCAGCAGTGTTTCCTCACATCACTCCTTCGACCTCGAGGCCACTCTTTTAGTGTGACCTTAACCTGTGTCAAGATTAAATGAGCAGGCAATCTGAAAAGGATCACATCTTGATCTGAAGCCTCCTATTTCTTCCTGCCTCCTTCTTCCTCATACGCACTCAGTTTCATAACCCTGTCATATAGCTTACAAGCTCCTCATCTGGAACTGTACTTCATCAATGCCCCCTTCAACACCTTTGTGTTGACGCCATGCTGTGCCCTGAGCAGCCGCGTTGCACACCTACAAGGCCTCTTCCTTTTGCAGCAGCCTCAACATCATCAGAATCATCAGCTTCATCATCAGCTTCATCATCACAGTTTACACCACCTCACAAGGTTAGAATTCATTTGTGCACAAAATTTTTCCTTTGCGATCATCTCATCATCAGCAATCAGTTTTAAGATCCGCACGTCTTGCTGCCCTTCCCAGCAGTGACCTGGAACCACGTCATCTATCAGCAATGAGGAAACCAATGAGCTTCTGGATCCCCATGTGTAACTACCATCAATAAGCAACTTATCAGCAAGAATAAACAGCAAATGTGTTTTCTCCCATGCACCCAATTCATCATTATTAGCTTCAACATTTCATGGCTAGAGAGACTTCTCAAGGAATTGGTTCTCACCTTTGAAGTTCTACAATGACCCTCATTGAGCAAAAAATTGAAGGAAAGAGTGCAACAAGTCACTTTAGCCTTTGACACTGGATCATTGACAATTTCCCTACTCCTCCGTCTTTGCACGGACACAGAGGACTAGCGGTGGCAGTGCACCTTCAATGAGTGACGTGGATCCCACCTTGAAACATCACGAGACTTTCCTAACCTCTCCATCATACATAAATTTGATCACAGATGTAAGCTCCAAGGAGAACAAGCTCTACAAAGATCTACTTCCCGGAATGGTCTCCCACTTTCCTTCATGAATAGACTTTAAGTGAATCAGAAAACACTTGTCGGACTTTTCCTCCAGCAGAAACTCAAAATAAACTTTCTGCGTTCAATCGACAAGTCAGGGAAGGAACCTGCGGCATATGTCAATCAAGACTTTGGCCGCAACCAGGTTGAGGTCCAAGACTGAACAAACTTTGCCATACGACCTCCTTCTTTCATGACCGTTGGCCCCAAACTGAGTTTCCGGTTATTGACAAGAACACGTCACAAAAAATCTGGCTAGCATAAACAAGCCTTTAGCATTGGATTGGTCATGTTCTGCCGAGGAGCAGAGGATTCTCATTTTCTGCAACAATCAATAGTAAATAGTTCTACTCATCCTATTCACCTCCGATTCTGTGGCTCTCACAGCCGTGTCTCTGCTCAGCCATTCTCTCCTCACTCATCCTCTGCCAGCCTCTCACTTACAGTTCCTCGCTTCCTCACTCCACTCCTGTGCTTGTCTCTGCAAGTATCACTTGTCTACACTTTTATCTATACCTTGCACTCAGTTGTTTTTCTTCTCAATTTCCATGTTGCCACTTTCCTCCTAACTTCTTGTTTTTGCTTCTATTGTACTGCATTCTTCAACTCGTTTCACCCTCATTCATTCCATTGCTTGTGCTTGATTTTGCTTGCTTGCGGTCCCACCACAAATCTTTTCTGACATTGTGGAGTGGAGAAGTCCATCTAATGCTAAAAAAATGTCAACATGCTTTGTGGAATTCATGTCATGTGTTAAAAAATCCAGTTGAAGCCATGTAAAACATGATGAAGGAGAAAATTCCTTTTTAGGACTGATGGATGAAATTCCTTCATTTTGTTGGCCTACAAATCCAGAATTCAACGTGTGTGGGGCTATAAATGTAAGGATAATAGTAACTGTAACCGTCTCTCAGTAAAGGTCTTCATTTCCTTGAATGACATGAAAATTCTTCCTCTTTAAGCCACCACGTCCCAGTGTGTTACATAGAGATGGCCAGTGCCAGCAATAGAAACCATTGACCATATGGTTGGTGTGGCTCAGGTTGAGACATGGCTCCTAGTTGTTGTGCTCTATGTTCTAAGCTTTCTTCTTGAAGAATAATTCAGTCGTCTTGCCTCGCTGTTGGTGTCAAAGGATCTTTCCAATCTCATTCTCCGTACCCTCTTGTCCACTTGGATGGGTGTAGCCAAGGTACCTCACGTGGAGATCCCTCTACGTTTTGAGATGGCTTATCCTCACACATTAGCTACAAATCCGTACGGTTCTTATACATATTTAAATGATTGAAGAACCTGTAAGACATCAAAATTGCAAAAAAAAAGTTTTCAATCTTTGGTCAATGTAATCCATTGATGCATATGATAGAAAATTATGAAAGGTGACAGACTCTTTCCTTGAAAAGACACTCATGTACTGCTAATAGTTTCTGTGAGGTACACGTAGATCCCCAATCAGCAACGTTCAGTTAAATTTCAATCTTCATTCATTGACATCCCAGTCGCATCTCTGAATCCTTTTGAAATAAACAGTTTACTACTTTTTACTCTCTTTGTCTACCAGCTACACTTTCTGGTCCACCCCCCACATCCACTTTCAATTGGGGAGGGAGGGGGGTTGATACCCAACATTCTCCCCACCCCCCCCCCCCCCCCCCCC
>SZWC01016750.1:46680-60920 GCA_023375785.1 Penium margaritaceum
GGAGTGTCAAACAAACATGCAATTTTACTTTTACAGTAATGAGAGAATTCTTTCCATGTACAAAACACTCCCTGGCTCAAGTCCCCAACACACTTGATGTGTTTGGGGGGAGGGGGTGGTTGAGAAATCGGGGCCCTCTTATGTTTCATACAAGATTCTGATTGAACACTTCAAGTTGAACAAGGCCCTTGCTGACAGATCTATACAATAACCGTCAATGAATCATGATAAATGGTGCATTGGAAATGCAGATGTAAGGAAATACACTTGCACGTTATTGTTTTTTTCTATCTGATACACTTACAAATACACTTTCCAGGTAGACTTTTCCCTTTTGAAAGGAGTATGGGGAGTTGAAGCCTGCCCCCCTGGTGCATTGGCAGTGTCTCTGGAGGGGTGTTAAACAAACAACAAGTGTATTCATGACCTAGTGTTTTTTTGGTACGTACGATGCCCGCCCCACTTCATATCAAAATTACACTATATTTGTTTGAAATAGGGGGTTGAGCAAGCTAATGTAGCACCGTCATTTCCTGTGAAACATACCAATGGAACACTTTATATGCAAGTTGGTCCTTCCTACTGAAATTGTACAAGACTCGTTCATCTATCAAGATGGAAGTCCTGGGTTCATTTGGAGCTATTTAGAAGAAAATGCACTTCTTCATTGAAAGATTTATCTATCAGCTACAATCATCGAGAAGGAGGAGGAGGAGGAGAGGGGTGAGGAGATGGAGAGGGAGGGAGAGGTGAGGATGGTGCACAGCTTCCAGGAGCAGGGGGGACTGGGCCGGTGTGAAAGATGACACATCGGCGTGACTCTGGATAATCTCCTTGGAAGTTGTCTCCAGGAGCAATGTTGATGACAGTGTTTCCCGCCGGAATCTGAGAGTGCATGATGGCTATCCGTATGCACTGGTTCTTAAATAATGACAAAGGAGCTTTCTGCATAGTCGTTGACACACAGAAGAAATGCGAAAGTATGGAAGCGGTTGAGGGTCAGATTTTCAGCAAAGATATGATGATACCAAGATTTTGTGCAAGGAAGAGTGTGAAATGTTTGGAGAGAAAGGAGAGGAAGGGAGAGAGGAGGCAAGGGATGGAGGGAGAGGGGAGGCGAGAGATGCTGGGTCAGATGAAGTATGGAGGGACAAAGGGATGGAGGGAGGGGAGGGAGGGAGGAAGTTATGGAGGTAGAAAGGAGGGTGCAAGGGAGGAGAGACAGAGCTAAAGAAAGGAAGGAGGGGTGGAAGATCCAGTAGATTCTAAACAGGATGGCGGAAGGTGATGCTGCCGGGCGTGATGAGCAACTTTGTTGAGTTGCCATGCGTGATGAGAAACTTTGTGGGGATGCACATCTATGATGCCACAATCTGCATGTGGGTTGACTAAAATGTCAAAATGCCTGCAGTTTTAAGGGGAAACAAATAAATTAAAGAGAATCTTCTCCTGGGAATACCTGTTGAAATGTGTGCACTTGCAGGTGCGCCCTATCCCCCAACAGGTAGAACTGTCGCTCGCCTTCCTGAGGTACTCGGCTGCCATTGGCAGGGCACAGAAAAGAAATCTCTCCTGACTGTTCCACCTCTACCTGCTGTTGGATGCGCGCCGACACCACAGGTGGGCTTATTGGCTTGTAGCTTGGAGCGTAGGTGAGGTCAAAGGCTGGTACCTCCTCTGCATGCCCCTCAAAATAGAAGTCGCGCTACTCAGTGGTGTTGGCAGTTGGGTAGCAAAACCCGCCAACGCGAGCAAGCCGCCGGTCGGGGGTCTCCTTGACTGCGCGACGGATGGAAGCAAGAGAGAAAAAAAAACAAAGAAACAGGAGGGGAGGTCGCAACAGGTTTGACCGATTGCAAGGTCTGGATAGCCAAAGAGGTGGCACCTGGTCAACGTTTTTTCTGGCCTCACTCTCCGAGGATTGAGATAAAAGTGCTTCTTATTTTGAGAGAAATTACAAGAGGGTGTGGGGAGAAACTATTTTACCGGTCGCACATGGATGTGCGCACTCGGCGGTTTGATGACAAGGCGACGTGCGAACTACAAGTTTGAGGAATCTGTGTATGCATGAGTGCCATGTGGCTCCCGAGTCGATGATCCAGAACAAGGCGGTGTTGCTGGAGACGTGCAGGACCTGGATGCCGGGAGAAGAAGGTCCGCCTTCTTCTCCCGGCATTTGCGCACCCAATGGCCCAGCATCTTTCAGTAGTGGCAGTTCCCCTTCTTCTTCCCTCCTCCGCCGTTGGCCCTGGTTGGTGTAGCACCACCCCGATGACCAGTGTTTGTGATGAGAGCAATGTCAAGTCTGCTTCTGCCCTCCTCTCCCTTGCGCCGCTCCTCGTCAAACAGCAGGCTCTCCTCCACATCATTCAGGGAGATGTTGTCACCATGCTGATCCAGGGAAACAATAAGAGGAGTTTAGCTGCTAGAAAGGCCAGATACAATGGTTAGCATGAGCACACGCTTCTTAACAAGGTCCTCAATAGCAGCAAGCTGGTCAGAGATAGGCTTCACCATGTTGATGTAGTCAATCATGGATCTCGACTCAAACATCTTTATAGTGTGAAAGCGATAACGCAGCTGCATGTTCATAAGAATTGACTTGGATGTATATGTAGACTCAAGCTTATTCCAACCCTCCTTTGGTGTGAGGATGCCACAGACAAAGACTTGCTGCCATTTGGCAAGGTTGAGGTAGATGGTGGCAAGGGCTTGGTCACGCTTCTCGTAATAGGTATGGGCCTCACCAGGAGAGAGGGAGCCTTCTGCTGGTTCCTTCTCCTTCTCATCCACCTGGCTCCAGAGACCCTTCTCCATCAGCACCATCTTCATGGTATGGCTCCAGTGGAAGACGTTCTTTCCCTCGAACTTGGCGATGTTGACGTTGGCCACCACCGAAGTGGATGTTGCCATGGTAGTGCAACGTTCAGTCCCCAAACAACTATCTCACACAACAGGGTGCAAGGAACTCCTCAAGGATGAGGCAACGCCTTGTTATAGATTTGATACCACTGATGGAAACTGTGGCAGCCCTCAAGGAGGTGATCAGGCTCACTAAGAGCTGCCTGAGCAGGACCAACTACTTGTGAGAGGGAGTTGCAAGTTGCACAGACAGAAATTACAGAAGAAAATGTAGGTTTACAGAGAGTGCAAATGTCTAAATCGACTCTTGATTAAGAAACTAAATTCTCACAGATGTCTAACAAGCCTTTACATCCCTCATTTTTCCAAGGGAGCACTCAGATACACTTTGTCAAAGTTTTCCCTCTAGCACACTCTCCTAGCCTAGCAGAATGAGTGGCAAACACATTGTCACACATGAGAATTATGTCGCACTCGATCTGCACGGGCAACAATCGTGGTCTGCTCCTTCCTTGAAGTCTCCTGGAGTACCTCCAGCCGGATTTTCTCCTTGAAGGCCGCTCTCAACCGTGCTGGTCAATAATTCTGCCTCTCTTTGAGCTGAAAGTGCTCAGGTCGTCACTTGAATGCGGTCTATGAGCTCCAAGACTTCACAAAGCATATCTCACTCAAACGGACTCCGAATTGAGTTCCGTAAAGTGCGTTGAAACCTGTGAAACATCCTCTATGGAGCCACTCTGCCAGATTATTTTTATCAAGCAACCTCTTTTTCATTTTCTGTCACCCTCATATCCATCGATTGGGAGTGACAAGGCATTGTTTAAAATTTCCGACAGTGGTTTCAGTGCAGTTGGAAGATATCTCGCCGCCCGAGAAGCTTAAGAGCAAGAAAATCAAGGGAAGGGAGTGACCATCATTGTTGTCATGGACAAGGCTTCAACAAAGGAGTTCCAAGTCGTCAACAAACTCATGGGGGAATCCAATTTTTTCAATAGGAAACTCTGCATGCAGCTGGTCTTTGAAGAGCTCGGGCTTTGGGAGGTCGTCTTGGACAGAAAGATGGCACTGGATGCAAGCGGGGCATCGGCGCAAATGTCAGCATGAACTTCTCTGGTGGCATGGAGTGAGAGTGCGGGAGAAGATGCGGTAGCTGTTGAAGAGGTGGAGACATTTGTGAAGGACAACCGGAAGGCATTCATGTTGCTTGTGATGAATGTTGTGCCAACACTTATGTCATACGTGCAGCCGTGCAAGCACGCATGTGATACGTGGAAAGCCTTGTTTGGCGTGTATGAAGTGGGGGTGGTGGCAAATCAGATGATGTTGCGGGATTGTTTTTGCAAGCTTCGCATGGGTGCGGGCAAAGGGATGCAGGGCTACATCAACTGAGAACATTTCCTAATACACTTTAATTTTATGGGATGACGGGGTATTGGCCGCAATGAGAGAGGGCACGGAGCGTATTGATGTGGTGGATGAAGGGGAGGTGTGGAACGTGAATCTCATGAACGTGTTGTATGTCCCAGAGCTTGCAAAGAGCATTGTTTTGGTGAGCGAGCTCATGCGGAAGGGATGTACGGTGGAGTTCAATCAGGAAGGGTGTTGTTTTGTTAAGGAAGGGGTCATTGTCTTTGAGACACCTCACGAAGGGGATCTTTACCCCTTGCGTGGTTGTGTGACACCATCGGAGGAGCGTGTTGTGGTCTCGATAGATGGTGGTGAACAATGTGTGGATGGAGTGGGAGCTTGTGACGGTGATGTTCACGATGAGTCTCCCTCTCCTCTCCCAAGTACTGTGGCTCTTGAATGTGAAGGAAGCTGCAAAGGAGGATGGGGAAGCAACGGAGCACTTTAGCGACAGCAAAGCAACAGAAGTGGATGTAGTTGTGGAGCAACCACTTGCCACGGAGATGGCTGTTGAAGATGTAGCAGTTGAGGAGGAGCCAAAGGGCATCCCCATTTTCAGCCCCATCATTTGACAAATCAGATCTTGCTGTGTGGTACGGGGACGGCACCAGCGCCCGGGAGTGGGGAGAATCCACCTTGACCATGCGCCTCCACCTCGAAGTGTGTGAAACACGTCGAGACAGTGGGAGCGGCCACCATCGTGGGCCACACCAAGGGTGGAACCGGGTATGGTGGGCATGAGGCATCACCCATCATCAAGGTGGAACCCATCACCTACAAGCTTGCCATCAATGATAGCATGTGGCTTGGCATGTGCATCGATGGTGACGGCATTGACATCAGCCTCACCAAGACAAGTGGCGCGGATGTGAAGGCACAGGTGGACATTGCGCGCAACAAGCTTAAGGATGAAGATGAAGACTTGAAGATGGTGGACGTTGTCTAGGGCATCCTGTGCCTTAGATTGAAAGTCCATGTGTTTGGACTTTTTTTTTCTTGTGAATGTATCATGACTATATGTAGTCCGCGAGTCTTCGCTAAGTGCTCTTGAGATCATCTAGCAGCCCCATTGAAGAAGAGCATAGAATCAGGTCATCGACATACAAGGTGACCAACATAGTCCCTTTCTCGTCCTCATGCAAGTACATGCTAGGGTCGTTGCCGCAGTGAAGGACTCCTTAGCCATGAATGCATCCAACTATTGGTACCAAAGTATTGGCGTTTTGTTTAGTCCACAAGTCTTCACACCTTGTCCTTGTGAGCATCAACCCCCTCTAGAACCTCCACTAGCACCTCCTTGTCAATTTTATCATAAAGATATGCTATCTTGACATCCATCTCGTGGATTTCCATGTTCTTGGCGGTAGTAATGGCGAGCATTGACCGGATGGAGGAAAACGCCACAATAGGAGCAAAGGTCTCATCGTACTTTATGCCAGGCCGTTGAGAGAGCCCTTTTGCTACCACTTGTGCCTCGTACTTGTCTATCTTGTCTCCTTCTTCCTTTCAGCACCCACTTGGACCCCACAATGTGACCCCTACCAGGTCTATCTACCAGCACCCATGTCCCATTCTCCTCAATGGAGCTGAGTTCACTGCGAATTCCTTCATTCCACTGAGCTTTGGCAGGCCGAGTAAGTGCCTTTGCGACAGACGTTGACTCCTCTTGAACCAAGAACAAATAGTTGAAGCCTGTCCATTCACCCCTATCTGCGTCGTAATGGTGCCAAGGTACTTTGAGACATGAACTGCTCCTCACACCTGCTGGCTGTTGCTGTTAATGTGGAGGTTGGAGGTCTGCTCCGTCGTTGATGATAGGATAGGTGTCCTCCTCATTGTTTGAAGGATCAGATATGTCGGACTCGGAGTCTGATTCCTCCGAGTCATCTTCATCGGCTCCCCTCCGTGTTGTAGCACCCAGCCCATGCCATTGCACTAGTGCTTTGTCTCCCTTGTCAAGGAGAGTAACCCACTCTCCCCGTTATGGAGTAGCCTCGAGTTTGAGGAGCTCTTCCTCACTCACAGATGTTTTGTGGAAATTCACGTCTTTGCTGCGGATGACCTTCTTGGCTCCTTGTTCCCACATTCTATTAGCTCTCTGGGCGGTGTCATAGCCGATGAAAAAAATCTTTTGTGCTCTTGCATTGAGCTCTCTAGGACCCTCACCGACCTGGACCTTGGCAAAGCCGGTGCAACCGAACACCTTGAGATGGGAGGTGTCCGGCTTCCTGCCTGACCATGCTTCTTGAGGCGTCTTCAGCTGTTGTGTCTGCTCCTTTTTGCCTCTCCTTCGTACACCTGCAGCAAGTGTAAGGTTCACAAGATAGATAGACATACGTGCTTCTTCAGCCCAGAATCTAGGAGGTAGCTTGGCGTCAAAGAGATTGCACATTGTCATGCCCAGGAGGGTCTGGTTCATCCTGTTTGCTATGCCGTTGTTTTGAGGTGAGTAGGGAGCAGTTTTCTTGTGTTCAATGCCCTTGAACCACTCCCCGCAGTCTTTGTAGTCTCCTCCATATTCCGTCTTGAATGACTTCACCTTTTTTCCACTCTATCGCTAACCACTGCGACAAAGTCTTGCAGATTTTTCTTCACCTCACTTTTTCTTTTTCAGAACGTACATCTAGACCCTGTGGCTGTTGTAAATGGATGTGAGGAAATAACTGCTTCCTCTGCTCGATGGCATGCAAAAGGGACCACACTTATCAGAGTGGATTAGGTCTAGGGATGCAAGAGGACGTGTGCCATTGCACTTGAAGGGCTCCTTCTTGGCTTTGCCCTTAAGGCATGACTCACACAAGATTTTGGCTCCCTCCATCCCACGCACTAGCTCCTATTTTCCCATGAGTACCACTGCACGATGAGCCACTTACCCAAAGCGCCTATACCATAGGTTCTCAGAGCATGTGTGCTTGCTCGAATGAACACCCCCGGTGGCTGCTTCCGGTTTTGTTGCCGAATCTTCCACTGCCACTGCTTTCACTGCTCCAACATTCCCTTTGTCATCAGACTCTGTGTCGTTGATCTCCTTGCCATCACTCACACCCAAAGATTCAGCCTTTGATTTTGTCATCGTGGTCTGCAAGACGTCTAGACCATCAACGCAAGGGACCTGTACAAGAACCTTCTTGGCAGAGTAGGATACTTTGATTTCGTTGGTAGAGACAATCATTGCTTCCTTTTTGTGAAGACCACTGTTATGTTGCGGTCAGTTATCTTAGAGACGGATAGCAGGTTGGCTGTGAAGGAAGGCGAGTAGACTAACCCCTCTAGCTTGAGATCCGATTCCGCACCACTGACACCCACTCTTACTAGCTTATTACCAATTCCCTAAGCCGCCTCAACCTTGCCGTTGGCGACTCTGAAGTCCTTGTTGCATGGACCAATGAAACAACAAAAGTCTACACCTAGTGGAGATCTCCCCACACACTCTCTCTCCCCGCACTCCTAACAAGAACATCCAAGATTAGTTACACCGTGGGGGTTACTCAACCAACACTATGCTTGCTCCCTCTTTGACTCTCCTCTCACTTTTTTGCATCCCACTGAAGCACATTCATGGCCGTCAGTTGTTTGCCAGACGCTTTGTGTGTCTCACGCCCGTGTAACATTCCCACTGTGCCATCTATGCCACGTAGGGTTTGTTTACCCGGATTGATTGTTTCTTTTGGTGTGTTATTTGGACAACCAAGGAACGTGCTTTGCTGCCATGACCTCCGACACTCCTGTTGTGGTAACTAGAAAGGGTGAGATTTGGTTTTCCCACTGGACATGCTTATCCTCCCCCGAAACATGATAGCAAGGTGTTTGTGTTGTTATGTCAATCTTGGTGACCTCTGGACTTGACGGCATCCACATGCATGCAGGCTACGATGGTCGACAGCTACTTTGGTGGTCTCTCCCTCATCTTGCACATCCCTGTGTGCACACAAGAATTTTCTCAGTGGCCAGTTCACAAGGTGCGATTTCTCGGCACCATCACTTCTGGTACTTGTCAGCTTAGTTTTGTTGTGATCGCTTTTCTACTTCTGTTGCTTCTTTCGACTTGTCATTTGGCCACCCGAGAGACCTGAAGTATTGTCTGGATCTATCCGGTTCCTGTTTGGTAGCTTGTGGAAATCTTCCTGGACTTTTCCATAGGCCAGCCATTGCGCAGTTTGCATGTACGTTTACCTGACACAAGGTGGAGGAGATATCCCTTTCTCTCACTCATTTTTCAATCTAACTCTTATGTTTTCAAGCATATCTTTTCTGTCTCTTAAACTCATTCAGTGTTGTTTGTCCCATTGTAACACACACCGCGTCCTCTTTCACACAAACAGCACCTGACAGGGTTATTGCATTCCCTCATGGTGTCAGAGCCATTGAGAGACAACCATCCTCACGCTCCACCATATAGCACGCAGCAATAGCAGCAGAGGCCACTGGGCTGGTCTGGGTGAGGCGTACAAGTTCTGGCAACATGGAGGCTCTGAGCTGAGGGCTCACGTAACGTAGTCCTTGAGCAGTGCTCGAGGCAAAATGCTGTCGAAATGTTTTGACGGTTTCCTACGTCGCCACAGCCGTGTTGGTGGCAATGTACAACACAAGTGACGGTGTCTTAGGCCGCCACCGCAGTAGCACCTGTAGCCTCGGGAACAGAAAACGCTGCAAAAGGAGCCGTAGCAACAGTTGCAGCAGCTACGCAGTAGTAGCAGTAGAAGTCAAGCCAGCCAAAGTGGCTGTAGCAACAGCAACGATTGCATCGGTATCACACCGGTCCCATGAAACAACGACTATGGTGGCATTCGGTAGCCACGTGCGGCAGAAGAATCAGCAACCACAGCGGTGGCGTCTTAGGCCACCGTAGCACTAGCAGCCATAGCCTCGGCAACAGCAGCAGCTGACAGGGAAGGCACTCACCGGCGGAATAGGTGCCGCCGGCGGGAGCAATTCCACTGGCGGAAATGCAAAGAGGAAAAAAGGGCCGGGGTGCATCCGGGCCTACCTCATCGGCAACCTCTCTCGGCGGCCTCGTCCCCTACATGCCCTTTACCATTGTATTTTGTTGTAATCCTTTTCTTTCGTTTTTGTTAGCTATTGGAACTTTTTTAATGTTTGTTATTCTCTCCTTGCACAACTCTCAGTCGAGAACCAGACATATGGGAATTTGTCCCAATGTCTGAGGAGACCACCTCTTGTAAGATCCAGCACCTCGATATGTTCTGAATTTTCCAAGTCTCCTCATATACCTACTGTAGGCCGTTCTCTTAATTTTATCCTATGCTTAGTTTTTAGTNCGTCCCCTACATGCCCTTTACCATTGTATTTTGTTGTAATCCTTTTCTTTCGTTTTTGTTAGCTATTGGAACTTTTTTAATGTTTGTTATTCTCTCCTTGCACAACTCTCAGTCGAGAACCAGACATATGGGAATTTGTCCCAATGTCTGAGGAGACCACCTCTTGTAAGATCCAGCACCTCGATATGTTCTGAATTTTCCAAGTCTCCTCATATACCTACTGTAGGCCGTTCTCTTAATTTTATCCTATGCTTAGTTTTTAGTTGCAATCGACCCACTTTAGTGGACACCTGGATACTCGCGGTTTTGTCCCGGTATCACGAGAGACATCACATTTGTAGGACTAACAATCCCATACTGACACACATTGCATGTGCCGGGGATAGGGACCATCCATCCTTTATTCCACTACTATCCACATCACTTTTGTTTCTTCAGCAGCATGAGGTTATTGGTGCTACCATCACCCAGTGCCTCGTGAGTGCCACCTTACTCAGTTCCAGCGATCGTCAGACTACCGTCCACAGTGTATACTCCTCCTTCGTGATTCTCCACATCCATGTCTGCCGCCAGTACGCTACACTCCTCTCCTTCAGCAGCCATGCCCAGACCTCATCAGTTGCGCACAGATTCTCCATCGTTTGTCTATTGTCTTCAGCATCGACCATCCGATACCTGTTGTACTGTGAGTTTGATGGTAGAGTCCAGCAGTCACTGCTGTGAGTCGGATGGATCCCTTCAGGGACCGTCGTTGGCCAGTCCAAGTGTGGGTGATGCATGGATTGAAGGTTGTGGTGGCATGTCACATGCCTACGTCTTCTAGCATATTGTCTGGTTCGTGCGTCCTCATTTGCCGCCTTCTCAGGAGCTGTTTCTGCATGTCACATTTCTTCTCCCATCCGTGTTTCTCATGGTTTCTGGATTCTCAATTCTGGAGCCACTCACCACATGACTTCATCCTGTGTTGCATGCGTGTCGTTGGGACCTGTCAGGGTCGTTCGTTTTGTCCGTACTGGTTCAGGTCAGACGCTGCCTATCCTGGGCCTTGGTTCCGTGCGGTTTGTTGGTCCCTCTAGTGACGCCATCCTGCCTGATGTATTGTATGTGCCAGCACTTGGCGTGAGCCTACTGTTAGTCACTACCCTTGATGATGAGGGTATGGCATTTTTCGCGTCTCGTGGTGTGGCTGTTATTTCGTTACAATCGTCTGGGCGGGTTGTGCTCCGTAGCCTTTGTTGTGATAAACTGTATTGTGTGCCTCTCTTTGCACCCAGCGCGTCTGTGGCTACCGCTGCTCACACCAATGTCGCTCCTACTCTTTCTGCTGTGCATATGCACTTGCTTCATTGTCGTCTCTTCCATGTGAGCACTGTTGCGATTCACAGCCTGCCACTGGTATGGATGCTGCCACTTTCTCCACTCCTTGCACCGTTAACTGCATGGATTGTGTACAAGGAAGAAATGCATCATTCCCCTTTCCCTATGTCCACGTCTCACACCAATGAGACTCTCGCTCTCGTCCATGCTCATGTCATAGGACTGTTCCTAGTTGAGTTCATCGGTGGCGGTCGTTATGTCCTCCGTCTCACTAAAAATTTTCCTACTTCCTTTGGATCTTTCCCCTCTGTCTCAAGAGTGATGTCGGTCCCATGATCGGGCCTTGGCTTGTCCAGGCAGAGCTTGCCTGCCATCGCAAGCTCTAAGTGTTTCCCTCCGATTGTGGTGGTGAGTTCAATGGCTCCAGCCTACATTTTCTTATGTCAGTCGGTGTTCAGTGTGAGTCATCCGCACCCTAAACCCCTCAGCAAAATGGCATTTCTTAATGTTGGAATCGTACTCTTGCGGATGGGATTCGCAACATTCTGGTCGAGTCTGGCCTGTCTGAAGCTTTCACTTATGAGGCCATGACATACATGACTTGGGTGTGGTACCGGGTTCCTCATGGGTCCCCTTCGTACCACATCACTCTGTACGAATGATGGTACCGACGCCACACTGACTTGCGTCTTCCACGGGTTTTGGGGGTGCGTTGCCGGTGCTTGGCTCCATGAGGACCAGTGCGATGGAAAACTCTCCCACCGCGGGCGTCTGTGCCCGTTCATTGGTGTATCATCATAATCCAAGGCCTGGCGTTTCGGGGATCCATAGAGACATTGTTTCATTGAGTCAGAAGAGGATCTCTTCTTCAAGAGCAAGTTCAGCAGTGACATTGTCCATCGAGTCTCCTCTCTTTGCCCAGTTTTGCATGCTGCTGGTAGCTCTTGGGCCAGCTGGCCCTCGGATGGCTCTCCACATTTCCCTGTACCTCCCGTCTCACATGTGCCCACACCGACATCCATCCTCGCACCCACGTCTATGCCGCTCCTTACTTTGTTGCCTGTATTGATGTCACCTGCATTGTGGCCTGCCTCCCTGGCTATGTCCACATCCACCTCTTCCTCCTCATCTTCGTTTGTGTCACTACTTGTGTCATTACTTGGTTCTATCTTTTCTTCATTGCCAACATCATCTCCTACATCCTCACCTACATCATCGCGTGCATCGTCTAGCACATCTCTTCACCCTGATTTGTTGTTGGTTCCTTCCATAGCCGGCCCCATGGCTCCTCCACTCTCATCCGTCCCTGCCTTGTATAGTCAGGCTCTAGCTGGCTTCCTGCGTCCCTTGTAATCCTCATCCCAATTTGTCCCCTTCGCCTGTCCATTTGTGTTCGCTCGTCCGTCTAGCCTGGCCTTGGCCCCTTCCACTAACCTGCCTGCACCTGCCAGTGGCCTGGATTCGCTTGGTCTGGCAACAGCTGTCGTCCAGCCCAACTTGGACGTCGGCTATTCCATGATTGAAGACGAGTTCTTTTGTGCTGTCTCTATCGCTACGTCTAGTCCTGCTGTACCTTACACCTCTGTCGCCACCGCTCTCACTTTTTGTGGCAATAAGACTCTCCCGCCTGATCCGGACACCATCCACCAGGCTCGCTCCGCCCCAAATGCGTCTCTCTTGGAGTAGGCTATGCGTGAAGAGTACGCTGCGATCACAGAGCCTGGCATTAACGACTTGATGGACCTCCCACCTGGTCGGAAAGCCGTTGCCCCGCGTCGGTTATTCCCATGCAAGCGTAAACCTGACGGCATGGTTGAGCACTAAAAGGCTCGCCTCACTGCCAACGGCTTTCCTCAAGTGTCTGGCGTCGAATACGATGCCACTTTTGCACTTGCGAGGAAGTACACCACTGCCAAGGCACTACTGAGCCAGGTGGCCGAACATGACTGGGACCTACACCAAATGGATATCAACAACAGATTCTTACACGGACGCCTCGACGAGGAGATCTACCTCGCTCAGCCGCCTGGTTTTGAAGATGGTAGTGGCCGTGTCTAATGCCTTTGAAAGGCATTGTACAGGTTAAATTAGTCTCCGCACTACCAGAACCTGGAGAATTCTGCCACCCTTGAGCGTGGTGCCTATCGTCGCAGACTTATGGACCCTGCTCTTTTCATTAGTGACCCTGCTGCACCGTTCGTTGCCAACCTGGTCTATGTGGACGACCTCCTCATCGGCTCCTTGGATCTACGGGCTGTCTTGGCCGAGAAGGACCTCCTCCCGTCAATGTACAAGATGAAAGATCTTGGCCCTGCCCGCGTCTTCTTGGACATGGAGAGCGTGACCGCCAGCATCGCATGCTCGACCTGCATCAAGACGGGTATGTCCGTACTCTTGAGGAGAAGTTTGCCAACCTCATTGCTTCTATTCCCTATGCGTCATGCCCATGATGTCTGCTGCGAAGCGAATTCTGAAGACCGTTGACCATGTACGGTTGGTGGAGCTGGTAGACGTTATGACCTACCTCCAGGTAATCAAGGCTTTGATGTTTCTTGGCACTACCACACGTGCTGACGCTGCGTTTGCAGACAACTTCTTGTCCCAGTTCTCCTAGTGTCCATGTCCCTTCCATCTTGAGGCGGCGTTGTGTTGTCGGCTATGTCGTGTCCACACCCCGTCTCCGCATGTGTTTTCGTGCACTTTTCTTTGTCGTCGTTGATGGATACGTAGACATCAATTGGGCCCAGGATCGTGACGCGCGCAGCCAGCCAGGTTATTTCTTCCTCATCGGCGGCACTGCTGTTTCATGGGAAAGCGGGAAGTAAAGTTGTGTCACATGTACCTTGACTAAGGCTGAGTATGTCACTATGGGTGCGGGTGTCAATGAGAGCATTTGGCTCAGTCGTCTCATGCAATAGCTGTGCCAACCCATTCACTGCATCACTCTTCGTTGAGATAATGAAAGCACTCGCCACATCGTTGAGCACGATGGCATGCATCACACTCGCACAAAGCACATCATTATCGGACATCACTTTGTCTGTGAACGCATTGTGCGTGATGATTTGTGCCTAATTGGAGTCGACACTCGTCAGAAGCGTGCTCACTTTCTCACTAAGGCGCTCTGCAACGGGAAGTTCAAGATGGTTGTGCATGCTGTTGATCTCCAGTCTCTCCGTGTGGAACCTGGTTGATGTGTCTCCGTCTCATCCCACTCTTTCGTCCCAGGTCCACCTCTATGTTGTCTGTTCTCAGGTTGCTGTGGCTCCTTGCTCCTGCTTGTGGCTCTTTGTCGCTTGTCTGTGCCCTGTGTGCGCTTATGGTGTCTTGCATCTACGGGTCATGTGGGGGGGGGGGGGGGGGGGGGTTTTTTGT
>SZWC01016752.1:9391-21891 GCA_023375785.1 Penium margaritaceum
AGAGGTCTACACGCCACCACCATGGTGCAGATGGTCCTGTGGAGCCGCTGAGGCGATCCGAGCGCCTCGCAAGCAAACAGAGGCCACTGGAGGAGCTGGTGAACCTGTGCACTTTTTCATCTTCAAAGGAGTCCTTTGACCTCGAGCTTCTCTTCCTCACCATCACCGATGACCCAGCAACATTCGCTGAAGCCATGCGCAGCACCAAGGCAGCAGATTGGCGTACCGCAGCAGACAAGGAGTATGGTGCGCTCATGAAGAACAGCACATGGACCCTCAAGGAAGCTCCACATGACAGCCGGGTGATCGGGTGCCGGTGGATCTTCAGGCGCAAGTGTGGTGCATATGGTAAGGTACTCAGGTACAAAGCACAGTTGGTTGTAAAGGGGTATGCACAGACTGAGGGTGTGGATTACAATGAGACATTTGCACCTGTCGCAAAGTTCCCATCCATCCGAGCGATCCTCGCTCTTGCTGCTACTATGGACTGGGAGGTGCACCAAATGGATGTGACGTGTGCTTTTCTGAATGGTGACCTCAAGGAGAACGTGTACATGGAGCAGCCGGAGGGGTATGGGGTGGAAGGGAAGGAGGATTTGGTGTGCAAGCTTGTGAAGGCCCTCTACGGCCTGAAGCAAGCACCGCGAGCATGGTACCACAAGATAGATGAGCAGCTGGCTGGGCTCGGTTTCCGGCGCAACAAAGCGGACCATGCCATCTATGGGCGCCTGCAAGAGGCAAGCCAGATCATCATCTTGCTCTATGTTGATGATTTGCTCATTGCATCTGACTCCAAGTATCTTTTGGATGATGTGAAGCAATCCCTTGCTGCCAGGTTTGACATGGAATGCATGGGAGAACTCAGCTACTACCTTGGCCTTCAGGTCAAGCGTGACCGGCAGCAGCTGACCTTGGAGTTGTCGCAGAGCACATGCGTGAGCAACATCGTCAAGCGCTTCAACATGACAGGATCACGCAAGGCCGCAACACCATTGGAAGTGGGAACAAAGCTGAGCATGACGCAGACTCCCCACGACATGCAAGAGACCAGCCGCATGGAAGCAGTGCCGTACCAAGCAGCAGTTGGGAGCCTCATGTACGCAGCAGTCGGCACGCGCTTCAACATCAGCCAAGCAGTGGGAGTGCTCAGCAAGTTTTGCGCGAATCCGGGCGTGTCGCATTGGGAGGCGGTCAAGCGCGTGCTGCACTACCTCGACATCAGCAGCAGCCTTTGCCTCACCTTCAACGGCAACAACAGCCTCATCCTCATTGGCTACAGCGATGCAGATTCGGGGGGTGACCTGGGCACAAGGAGGTCAACCAATGGGTTCGTGTTTGTGCTCGGAGGAGGTGCAATCAGCTGGAGGAGCAAGAAGCAAGAGTGTGTCGCCCTCTCCTCCTCCGAAGCAGAGTACATCGCCTTGAGTGAAGCAGCAGAGGAAGCCGTGTGGTTGCATAAGCTGCTGGCAAGCCTTGGGCAGTAGCAGACTGCAGCGACCACCATCTGCTGTGACAACATGAGCGCCATTGCTTTGACCAAGAATGTGGAGTTTCACGCCCGCACCAAGCACATCAACCTGCGATATCACTTCATCCACGAGCTCGTGGCCAAGCAGGTGGTGCAGATCAAGTTCTGTCCTTCAAGCATGATGTTGGCAGACTTCCTGACCAAGCCGTAAGTAGCGCACCGCTTTCAACAGCTGAGAGGACAGTGCGGACTTGTGTGATTTTTATTCTCGCAAGTGGGAGAATGATTGATATGAGGATGCCAGAAAGTGACAAAAAAAGGTTGCTAAAAAAATGACCTGGCATGAAAGTTACATGAACGATGATTCACGAGTTCTAACACACTTTACGGAACTCAATTTGGAGTCCGTCTGAGTGAGATATGGATTTCCAAAGTTTGGAGATCATGGGTCGGGTTCAAGTGACGACCTGAGCACTTTGAGCTCAAAAGGCGGGAGGATTATTGGCCAGGACGGTTGAGAGCGGCCTTCAAGGAGAAAAACCGGCTGGAGGACCTCCAAGAGACTTCAAGGAAGGTGCAGACCACGATTGTTGGTCGTCCAAGTCGTGTGAGACATAATTCTCATGCGTGACAAGGTGACTGCTGCTCATCCCGCTAGGCTAGGAGAGTGTGAAAGAGGGTAGACTTTGAGAGAGTGTATCTAACTGCTCCCTAGGCCAAATGAGGCATGTAAGGGCTTGCTAGAAAGCTGTGAAAACATGTTTTCTCACTCAAGAGTCGATTCAGACATTCACATTCTCTGCAAACCTACATTTGCTTCCATAATTTCTGTCTGTGCAGCCTGCAACTCCCTCTCACAAACAGTTGGTCCTGCCTAGGCGGTTCTTGGTCAGCCTGATCACCTCCCTGAGGGCTGCCCCAGTTTCCATCACCAGCCCTGTTGGGCCTGCGACACCGAGTACTGAAGCTTCTTCTGGCATCCAGCCCTCAAGCATCCCAGCATCGGGATGGGACTCTCTGACTACGTTTACGTGCCAGACACACTTTGCTCACAAGTTGTGTCCCTCGGCTTCTCCCTCTCTGCTGCTTTTCTTTTGGCTCCTCTGGCTAGAATGCCCCCCATCCCAACCGTCACTGCCACCATGGTGCCCAAGGTTGCAAGCATCTGCACATCTATTAACACAACCAGCCAAGGAAATGCTGCAGCTTGCAATGCCATGGCAGCTTGTGCTGGTGCTGCCGTTGTTGCCACCACCACAACCATTACTCTCATCACCGCAAGCAGCAGAACGAGACCTGGGGATGAGAGAAGCACATTCTTCTTGGCTTGGCACAAGTGTGCCCACCAATGACGCACCAATCTTTCTTCCAGCAGAGCAATCCCTTGACTTCACTTTCTTCACAGTCTCCCTGATAACTGTGATCGTGTTCCTCTGGTTGACTCCATTATGTGATTGAGCTTCCCCTTTTTTGACTCCTTGTGTTTCCTTCATTGATCCACTCCGTGCATCACCACCAGCAACAGAAACAGAAACAGCTCCACCAACACCACCACTAAGACCACCACCGTCACCACCACCACCACTTCCGCTGTCCCTGCCGCCGCCGCCGCCGCATCCACTGCTGCCATCACCACTGTTGTTACTGCGACCATAGACGACAAGGATGATGCTGCCGTCACCTTCCTTGCTGCCACCGTTGCTTCTGCTGCCAACAAAACCACCACGGCTGCTACCACAACCATCGCAGCTGCCAGCACTGAAACCATAGCCGCCGCCACCACCATTGCTGCTGCTGTTGCCAGATCCTCCTCCTCCTCCTCTTCCTCCTCCTCCTCCTCCTCCTCCTCCCCCCCTTCTATTTCCTCCTGTATGGAAACCGTGGATCTCCGCTTGCCCAACAGAAATTCCCAGAGCACATTCTTGTACAAGTGGTTGCAGACAAAAAAAAATCTCAACTCTTGGCCGGGAATGAGGTTGTTCCCCATCCTGCAGAAGCTCAACGGCAGCGACGAAGGCGTCTGATCTCACAATGAGCTCTGGGTCGTTCGCCATCTGATCCCAGGACATCATTCCATGAGATTGCTGAACTACTGCAGAGGCTAAAGCAGTCTGCCCGGGAACCAACATGGCCATGTTGTGGGCGCGTCCCGCAGCGCCATTCATGGCAGCAGCAACCGAGGCAGCAATGGAAGCAACGGCACCAGCCTCAGTAGCTGCTGCAGGACATGCAGATGCAGGACCCACTGCAGTGGGAGCAGGGACAGGCAAGAATGATGCAGCAGCAGATCCATGCTGTGTTTTGAGAAGTTCTCCGTCGGGTGCACCTCTTGGTTGCAAGGAAGCACCAAGTTTTTGTGCTGAACCTGCTGCTAACTGATTGGGACATTTGACTTCTCCCTTTGAAACGTCGTCAAATTCACCAGCCGAAGATGAAAAATGTGACTCAGAAAAGTGGAACCCACTGACATGGCCAAGGGTTGGAACAGAGCTGCCAGCAGCAGCTGGACGAGCACCTTTTCTGGGTGCAGATGTTCATGGGGCAGTAGCTTTACCAGAGCTTGGCAATGACTTCAGGAGCTCTAACAGTCCACAGAGGTTTGCGGTTGGGTGTCCCTCCCCGACACCAGCACCGGCTCCAGCACCTTGCCGGAGCACGATACAAGACATCAGCGCATGCACTCTAGAGGAACATGGTCAGCAGCGAGGGGAATGGCTGCTGTGTCAGCAAGTCTGTAAGTGTGGGTCTGGGGAGCAACGCAGCAGCTTGTTCCATAGCTTGCCGCAGGAGGACGTCCATCTGCGATGCTTACTGCAGCTCCAGCTATGCGACTACCAGAACTGATGCTGCCATGGTTGACAACAGTCCTGCCTGGTGCAGGGTGAGCTTCTGTGGTGGAGGAGAGGATGCCAAGAGAAGTTGATGCCGATGCCAAAGGGAGGAGGATGGTGGGAGAGAATGCTGATGTCTCATTCTGTGCAGCGGAAGAAGTTTCTTCTGCACGTCTCACAGGAAAACTGTCTAGGCTGGAAGCGATATTCGCAGCCTACGCNGGCCTTCAAATCCCATTGCTGAAAGAGCAGACAAGCCAGCAGGTCCCATTGCTGCAACAGCAGCAAGAGCATCAGCAGCTCCTGCATCTGCGTCTGACAAAGCAGCCGGCGGAACACACTGGCTGGTGGTCAATGGGAAAGACGGATCAAGAGTATGTGGACGCAGGAGGCCTTCTGCCTCCAACGGCCTCACGAAAACTGCAGCTTCGCCCCAGTTGTCTGTTGACAAGGGGAGCGCATTGGACGCCGGACCAGCAGCAGCGGTCCTAGCTGCCACACTTGCATGTCCTACGTCTGCGGTGCAAGCAGCAGCCGCAGGAGCACTAGGTGAATCGTCTCTGCTCTGTACCAATGCAGCAGGTCCCCCTCTCCTGGTTGCTTTGGCAGCGGCTTCAGCAGGAAGAGAGAGACATGGGAGACAGGATGTGATTGGGAGGACCGCACACTGATCAGGGTTGGGTAAACGTGCNGCCTGGTGCAGGGTGAGCTTCTGTGGTGGAGGAGAGGATGCCAAGAGAAGTTGATGCCGATGCCAAAGGGAGGAGGATGGTGGGAGAGAATGCTGATGTCTCATTCTGTGCAGCGGAAGAAGTTTCTTCTGCACGTCTCACAGGAAAACTGTCTAGGCTGGAAGCGATATTCGCAGCCTACGCGAAGGTCACACACATAGCAGCTGGGGATGGCGGGTGGCCCAACTCGCCACTGAAAGCTGTCTTCAAGTTTGAAGCTGAAGACAGAGTTGCGGGAGAGACTTCATGGGACATTTCAGCAGGAGGGTTGTTAGGGGAAAGAAGAGCGGAGTAGTCGGAGCATGAGGGTGGGCCTGAAGGTTCTCAACATGACTGCTGAATTGAACGACTCCTGCAGCATGCGTTGAAGTAGGCGCTGGCGCATAGCCTCTGCCACTGTTGGCGGCAGAGGTATCTGTGGCTGCCGGTACATGCCGGTACTGCAGTTGCAAGCGCAGCAAAGGCCACAGACCTCCTTGCTGCAAGTGCAGTCATAATCTGAGATCTCGAGGCTGCATCGGGCCTTCAAATCCCATTGCTGAAAGAGCAGACAAGCCAGCAGGTCCCATTGCTGCAACAGCAGCAAGAGCATCAGCAGCTCCTGCATCTGCGTCTGACAAAGCAGCCGGCGGAACACACTGGCTGGTGGTCAATGGGAAAGACGGATCAAGAGTATGTGGACGCAGGAGGCCTTCTGCCTCCAACGGCCTCACGAAAACTGCAGCTTCGCCCCAGTTGTCTGTTGACAAGGGGAGCGCATTGGACGCCGGACCAGCAGCAGCGGTCCTAGCTGCCACACTTGCATGTCCTACGTCTGCGGTGCAAGCAGCAGCCGCAGGAGCACTAGGTGAATCGTCTCTGCTCTGTACCAATGCAGCAGGTCCCCCTCTCCTGGTTGCTTTGGCAGCGGCTTCAGCAGGAAGAGAGAGACATGGGAGACAGGATGTGATTGGGAGGACCGCACACTGATCAGGGTTGGGTAAACGTGCGCCCCCAGACAGTGAGACCGGGAGGAGGAGCAGTGGTCAGGGAGAGAGAAAGTTCACCTGCGGGGTCCCTTGCAACGGCAGCAGGGGCATCCGCCGCATTCCGAAGAACCTCGCTCATGTGAAGAAGCGCAGCAGCAAGTTGAGCATCGGCTTCACCCTGCCTGGCTGCTGCGGCTGTGACTGAAGCCCGAGAAGCGCCAGGAGAAGCGAAGCGGGGGCTGGCAGGAGGAGCGCGCGCAGGCGCAGGAGCTCCTCGACATGCCAAGGGAGGGAGAGCTGTCCGAGATCCGAGAGGATGTTGCAGGCCGAAAGTGTGAACAGTAGGCTCAGTGTGTCGACTACGTTGATTTGAGCTTTCTGCTTCAACACAGAATTCTGAGGCTTCAATGTGCTGGCGTCTAGACTGGTGGGAGTCTGTACATTGAGTCTGAAGGCTTCTAGGAGAAGCAGCAGCACCAGCAGTAGCAGTGGCATTGGCAGCAGCGGGAGGAGAATGTGTGGCAGCACCAGCAGCATCTGCGGTAGCAGCACATGGAGGGAAAACGACATGAGAACGACATGAGAAGGAACATCAGAGGTCTATCTTTTATGTTTTATCTAGAATAAATTGTGATCTTGCACATTGTTTTTTGCTTATTCATTCATTTCAATTCATACTATGTCATTACTATGGTGACATTGCTAAGTTAAGATGTTGAGCTTCTGGAATTTCACATGACACAACATGACAAGATGACATACAACAAGACATGAGATAACATGACACAACACATGATACAACCTCAAATGACACAATGTGGAACGATACATCATGACAGGACATGAAACCATACGACATGACATACCATGACATGACACAACTCGACGAGACACGACACGACATGACATGACACAATACGACATGACGCCATGACCTGACATGACATGACACAATACGACACGACACGACACGACACGACACGACACAAAATGACATGACACGACACGACACGACACGACACGACACGACACAACTCCACGACCCGACATGATATGACACAATACGACACGACACAACACAAAACGACACAACACAGTTTGACGCGACACGACATGGTACGATACGGTACAACACCACATGACACGACCGGACTAAACATGACATGACCCGACACTACTCGGCACAACACGACATGGCATGGCATGAAATGGCACTACACTACACGGCACAATACGGGATGACACGACACAAAATGACACGACATGACACAACTCAACACCACAAAACACACTGTGATATGAGGCGACACAAGATGACTCGACAACAAGACATCACATGACATGACACGAGACGACACAACACGCAGCGACACGACCCGACATGACACGACACAACTCCACATGACACAACCCGACACGACACGATACAACGACACGGCACAGCACGGCATGACACGAAACGACATGACACAACATGACACAACACGACACAACACGACACCACACAACACTACGGGACAGGACACGACAGGACACGCCACGACACGACACCACACCACACCACAGAATACCACACAACACCACACGACATGACACAACATGACACAACACGACACAACACGACACCACACAACACTACGGGACAGGACACGACAGGACACGCCACGACACGACACCACACCACACCACAGAATACCACACAACACCACATGATACCACACAACACGACACGACACGACACGACACGACACGACACGAAACACAACAAAATTACACAACACAACACGACATGACACAACATGACATGACACGACACAACATGACAGGACACGGCACAACATGACAGAAAAAAAACTACATGACACAAGAAGACACGACACAAGAGGACATGACACGACAAAACACGACACGACGACACGACACAAAACAACACTGCATGACACGACACGACATGACACGACAGGTCAGGACACAACACGCCACGATAGGAAACGACACGACATGTCACAACATGATAAAACAAGACACGACACAACACCACATCATACGACACAATTAGACAAGACACAACATGACACGACTCGACACAACACAACATGACATGACACGGGGCAAACAAATGACATGGCGCAACATGACAGTGCACTACACCATACAACAGGAGACCACAATGTCAGGAATGCTNCGACACGATACAACGACACGGCACAGCACGGCATGACACGAAACGACATGACACAACATGACACAACACGACACAACACGACACCACACAACACTACGGGACAGGACACGACAGGACACGCCACGACACGACACCACACCACACCACAGAATACCACACAACACCACACGATACCACACAACACGACACGACACGACACGACACGACACGAAACACAACAAAATTACACAACACAACACGACATGACACAACATGACACGACACGACACAACATGACAGGAAACGGCACAACATGACAGAAAAAAAACTACATGACACAAGAAGACACGACACAAGAGGACATGACACGACAAAACACGACACGACGACACGACACAAAACAACACTGCATGACACGACACGACATGACACGACAGGTCAGGACACAACACGCCACGATAGGAAACGACACGACATGTCACAACATGATAAAACAAGACACGACACAACACCACATCATACGACACAATTAGACAAGACACAACATGACACGACTCGACACAACACAACATGACATGACACGGGGCAAACAAATGACATGGCGCAACATGACAGTGCACTACACCATACAACAGGAGACCACAATGTCAGGAATGCTATCCTGGCGTGCCCTGAACTGCCTGAGTGTCCACGGCTGCTTAGTGCAAAGAGACTTCCAAGGGAGGTGTGTGCTTTGGGTCGCCACAACACCAAGGGAGCAGAATTCTGGCAGAACACAGATTGCGGAAACTGAGAAAGGCTGGGAGTCATCAATGGTTAGTTATTTTGGTGATATTACATCATATTCTTATAGCCTGTGATCTAAGCTTTCCAACGCATCCAAGCATGCCCAAAACGGAGCAGTAGAGCCCCTGCTACGGCCGTTAGAGTAAGCCATGGTGGAGTCGAGCCGCCCACCATACCCACGAACGGGAATGACGGGAGGCGCTTCGACGGTGGCCTGTCGAAGCGCCCTTCCTGTCATCCCAACGTGGGGGGAGGCTCGCCCTGGTCCAGAAGACCATCCACATCCCTTTTGTTCATGGCCCATGTGCCCTTGGAGCTCATNTGGCGTGCCCTGAACTGCCTGAGTGTCCACGGCTGCTTAGTGCAAAGAGACTTCCAAGGGAGGTGTGTGCTTTGGGTCGCCACAACACCAAGGGAGCAGAATTCTGGCAGAACACAGATTGCGGAAACTGAGAAAGGCTGGGAGTCATCAATGGTTACTTATTTTGGTGATATTACATCAGATTCTTATAGCCTGTGATCTAAGCTTTCCAACGCATCCAAGCACGCCCAAAACGGAGCAGTAGAGCCCCTGCTACGGCCGTTAGAGTAAGCCATGGTGGAGTCGAGCCGCCCACCATACCCACGAACGGGAATGACGGGAGGCGCTTCGACGGTGGCCTGTCGAAGCGCCCTTCCTGTCATCCCAACGTGGGGGGAGGCTCGCCCTGGTCCAGAAGACCATCCACATCCCTTTTGTTCATGGCCCATGTGCCCTTGGAGCTCATTGAAGTCGAACTCGGATCACTGGTGGTGGAATTACTCCGTCACCAATGACGGAACCCAGATTCCACCCACCTACCACCCGAACTTCGGATGGGGCTATCTTTCTGAATTCTCAACCAAATCGAGCAACTGAAAGCTCGAAACTGCATGGCGAAATGCAAGGAGTCCAAATCTGCAATCAGATCAGACATCCAACCACTCCCTTGTGGTCGAACCAGGAAAACGGCAAACGGCATCCATGGCAGGGGCACTTTTAACACACAAAACACAACTGGACACATCACAAGACAACATGACACAGCATGATAGGACCTAACCATGTGACTTGGCACAACATGACTTCACCACACGATATGACAAGGAACAATGTTATAAGACGTAAAGTCACACATAGTGTCAAGAAAAGTAGGCTATCTCTGGTCCATTCACAACATCAACTTATCATTTACATTACAGGTTTTCATGTTCTTGCCAGGAAAGCCTATAAGTGTGAGAAATGGGAATCCTACCTACAACATTGCTGACGTACACAAACATAGAGAGGGTACACAAGCTTGATACATTGCATCACTTACCTTACTTACCTTGTTAGTTGGTTTGCTGAATGCTAAAGAGGAAAGATTTACAATTTTTTACTTCATTTGATGTGTGGATACAGAGCCTTGTGATTGGAATTCAAGAACGTACTCAGTTGCATACTTTTCTGCAAAGATACCCCTGTCTGGGAAAAGAGTAACCATGAGCAGGGGCCTTTGCACATTCAACTCCTCCTCAAGTAGATATCGCGAGGGCATACAAAAGAATTATACAGTGCACATACGTGTGAATGAGGTTGGTACGTCATAAGTTGCATGGATATGGAGCCTTGGGATTGGAATCCAAGTGCGTACTCGGTTGCATACTTTTGTGCAAAGATACCTATGTTTGGGCAAAGAGTAACCATGAGCAGGGGCCTTTGCACATTCAACTCTGTCTCGTGTAGATATCATGAGGGCATAAAAAAGCATTAGGCACTGCACGTATGTATGCATGGGATTGGTACTTCATACGTTGCATGAATATGGAGCCTTGGGATTGGAATCGAGGAGCGTACTCAGTTGCATACTTTTTTGCAAAGATACCCCTGTCTGGGCAAAGAGTAACCATGAGCAGGGGCCTCTGCACATTCATCTCCGCCTCATGTCGATATTGTGAGGGCATACAAAAGTATTGTACAATGCACGTACCTATGCATGAGGTTGGTACTTCATATGCTACCTGGATATGGAGCCTTAGGATTGGAATCCAAGAGTGTTCTCGGTTGCATATGTTTTTGCAAAGGTACCCCTGTCTGGGCAAAGAGTACCCATGAGTAGGGGCCTTTGCCCATTCGACTCCGCCTCATGTAGATATCGCGAGGGCATACGTAAGGATTATACAATGCACGTATGTGTGAATGAGGTTGGTACTTCATAAGTTGCATGGATATGGAGCCTTGGGATTGGAATCCAAGTGCGTACTCGGTTGCATACTTTTTTGCAAAGATACCCCTGTCTAGGCAAGGAGTAACCATGAGCAGGGGCCTTTGCACATTCAACACCGCCTCATGTGGATATTGCAAGGGCATGCATAAGTATCATAAAGTGCACGTACGTGTGCATGAGACTGGTAATTCATACGTTGCATGGATATGGAGCCTTGGGATTGGAATCCAATAGTGTATTCGGTTGCATAAATGTTTTAAAGATACCCCGGTCTGGGCAAAGAGTAAACATGAGCAGGGACCTTTGCACATTCAACTGCGCCTCATGTAGATACTACAAGGGCATACAAAAGCATTATACACTACACGTATGTGTGCATGGGGTTGGTATTTCATACGTTGCGTGGATATGGAGACTTGGGATTGGAATCCAGGAGCGTACTCGGTTGCATACGTTTTTCCAAAGATACTCGTGTCTGGGCAAAGAGTAACCACGAGCAGGGGCCTTTGCCACATTCAGCTCCGCCTCATGTAGATATCGCGAGGGAAAACAAAAGAATCATAAAGTGCACGTACGTGTGCATGAGGTTGGTACTTCATACGTTACGTGGATATGGAGCCTTAGGATCGGAATCCAAGAGCGTACTCAGTTGCATATGTTTTTGCAAAGATACCCTTGTCTAGGCAAAGAGTAACCATGAGCAGGGGCCTTTGCACATTCAACTCCGCCTCATGTAAACATCGCGAGGGCATACAAAAGTGTTATCAGTGCACGTACATGTGCATGCGGTTGGTACTTCATATGTTGCATGGATATGGAGCCTTGGGATTGGAATCCAATAGCATACTCGGTTGCATGCATTTTTGCAAAGATACCCGTGTCTGGGCAAAGAGTAACCATGAGCAGGGGCCTTTGCACATTCAAATCCACCTCATATAGGTATCGCAAATGCATACAAATGTATTATGCACTACAAGTACGTGTGCATGGGGATGAAACTTCATACATTGCATGGATATGGGGCCTTCGGATTGGAATCCAAGAGCGTACTCGGTTGCATACTTCTTTGCAAAGATACCCCTGTTTGGGTAAAGAGTACCATGAGCAGGGGCCTTTGCACATTCAACTCCGCCTCATGTAGATATCGTGAGGGCATACAAAATTATTACACAATGCACGAAAGTGTGCATGAGGCTGCTACTTCATACGTTATGTGGATATGAAGCCTTAGGATCGGAATACAAGAGTGTACTCGGTTGCATACGTTTTTGCAAAGATACTCTTGTCTGGGAAAAGAGTAACCATGAGGAGGGGCCTTTGCACA
>SZWC01016754.1:0-28179 GCA_023375785.1 Penium margaritaceum
TAGATATAGATATAGATATAGATATAGATATAGATATAGATATAGATATAGATAAAGATATAGATATAGATATAGATATAGATATAGATATAGATATAGATATAGATATAGATATAGATATAGTATATATAGATATAGATATAAATATTGATCTAGATATAGATATATATAGGTAAAGAGATAGATAAAGATATAGATATAGATATAGATATAGATATAGATATAGATATACATACAAATATGAATATAGATATAGAAATAGATATAGATAAAGATATAGATATAGATATAGATATAGATATAGATATCAATATACATATAAACATAGATATAGATATAGATATAGATATAGATATAGATATAGATATAGATATAGATATAGATATAGATATAGATATAGATATAGATATAGATATAGATATAGATATAGATATAGATATAGATATAGATATAGATATAGATATAGATATAGATATAGATATAGATATAGATATAGATATACATATAGATATAGAGATAGATATAGATGTTGACAGAGATATAGATATAGATATAGATATAGATATAGATATAGGTATAGATATAGATATCGATATAAATATAGATGTACCTAAAGATGTAGACATAGATATAAGTATAGATATAGATATATGTATAGATATAGATATGGATATAGATTTAGATTTGGATACATGTAGATATGTAGATGTAGATATAGATATGGATGTAGATATATATATACAAAATAGACATAGATGTTGATGTTGATACAAATATAGATATAGGTATAGATATACATGTATACATATCCATGTAGGTTTAAAAAACATAAACAGATATGTAACTTTAGATGTGGATGTAGACATGATTATACTAGAATAATATAAAGAGAACTCGATTAATATGATGATATAGATGTGGAGATGAATGTAGAAACATATAAAAAAACAAGATATCAAACTAGATGTAGAAATGGATATAGAAATGGACATTTATGTTGAAAATCTTAGATATGTATATTTATAGAAGTAACTATGAAATTCAGTAATGCATATATATATATATATATATATATATATGTAGGGATATGAATATAGATGTAAGCATAGATATGTATTTAGATATATATGTATATATATGCATATGAGTATATGTAGATAGATGTTTATATGGATGTACATATTTGGAAAGATGTATATAGAGATATAGGTATAGATACACATGTAGGTATAGATGTAGATATGAAAGTTGTTTAAGCATAGGATTTTGAATTTTAATTTTATATGCATATTGGTATTAAAGATACAAATATCACAATTGTTGTATGTATTCAGATGTGTACATGGATAAAGGTTTTTTTTCTTTATTAAACATAGTATCTGAATGTATTGTTCCATAGAAATTTATTTAAAATTATCACGGATGCATGAACACATAAGTACGGAGATGAATTTAAAACTCCAATAAAGATGAGATTTTTTTTTTAATTTTCAATGTCATTAGATGAATTATCATCCTTTTGATATCATCTTAAGTTTGTTTTTTGAGCTTTCAAGACATTATTTTAAAAAATTGATGAGATTAGATGAATTAGAGGTGATTAACTTGAGTTGGGTATTGACATCATCTTCATTTTGAGAAAATTTGTTTTTTTCATCAATTTTCTAGATAAAAAATGTATTCTTTTGGAGGATTTTGTCATACCAAGAATTTAAGGCGTGTATCTTTGTGGATTAATCTGGAAACGTTCCCCCTTTTCTGTTTGTTATGATTCGACCGTTTTTTTGTACTTGCATGCTGTTTGAATCTTGGACAAAGGTTTTTTGTCATCAATATGGGTAGATTATGGATCTCATTGATCGAGCATTGTTTTGCGGCTGAACGTTACGGACTATTCTTTCTCGTGGTTTTATTCATGAAGTATCTAAATACTTCCTTTAGTTTACAACTTCGCGATGAAGTTTTGTTGCACTTCTATGTTGTCAGATCTGTTACTGCGCGTCTATGCACACTTTTGCTGGTTAGCGCGCGTGGTTTTTGTCTTCCCTGGCGCGACAGAGGCCAGCTACGATGGGTCACCTGCAACGCGACTCCCGCCCACCAGTCTCTTACATCATCAGTTCAGAGATCGGGAAGTTACGTAGTTTCCCGTCGCTTGTGCCTTTCATCGTCCGCCATATGCACCCAACGCATCCATGAGCACCATTGGGTGAGTGTCCTCGAGGGTGGATTTTAGCCACTCCTTCCGCAACCGTGGCAAATAAAGCAAATCCGAGGATCCAGTCGTCGATGGATACGATTTCAACTTTAAACAACAATGATTAATGAACCTCGCTCTCAATTGACCGTGGGCCCCACCCATGACAGATATCCACCAGAGATATGGCCTCAAGAGCGCACGGTCCCTCCTTAATGAGGTGAAGAAGGACCCCTTCGCGGCCGAAGACGTCAAGGAAAACATGAACCGACATGAATTTGGCAATTTCATTTTGCATGTTCCTTTTTCGTTTGGCAGTATTGATTCGCTTGTATTACGCCAAATACCAGGTCTGTCCGGCCTGAAAACAGCCTTGCATGTGCAAAAAAGTTCGACATGTAAAATCCGACGTGAAAGCTCAGATACCCGAACCGGGCGGAATAATGAACCCGCATACCCATGAGAAAAAAAATGAGTATGGCATACCAAACGTACTAAAAAGTAATAACTGCATGCCCAGGAGTAATGTAGCTGATCACGTCATTCACGAACAGTTAAAAAAAGCAACAGCATACGAGCATACCGTTCATTTTTTTAATCCATGGGCATGGCATATGTATAACTTAGTAAAATGAGCAAACGTGCTTGAAGTATTGGCCCTATTGACGGAATCAGGTGTCATCTTTATAATACGAGTCGCATGTACAACTATTGGATGGCTGTCGTCAATTGCATTATAGCAATTTGTACACAATATTGTATGGGGAAACGTAATGGTACGTGTTTTTGGAGTCATGTTGTCAAGGGGTTTTCTCCTTTCATGCGTTGATCTTCGGAAGTTGACGTATGGGTTCCCTTGTCATGTAGGAGGTAACATGCACAACATTAAACAGATCATAGCGCATCCGGCACGCGTGCACGTGTCGCCATTGGCATTTGCAGAACGTTTAAGAGACGCTACGATGAGCTAGGTGTCACCTCTCCCCCTTCTTCCCGTCGCCTGATTTTTTATGCACGATTGGACTGAGAAGTCGTTGTCATCCTCTCTTCGCCAGAGAAGACTCCCGTGCCTAAGTTAGGGCAAAGCCGTTCAGTTGACAAATCACTATTGGGTAAAACACCCTGCGCTAGTTTGTCCCGTGTCCTCTCATGCTTTATTCACAAGTTCACGTTACTTCAAACGCTTCTGAATCTTTGAACGCGTGGATCATTAAAGTGCAAAAGCTTCACCTCTTTGACTACTTCATCTCTCTTTTTCTATGGGTTCAGCGCCTCATGGCGAACCACAAGAAGGAGGCGAGATTTTGCAAGGGAGACCTAGCCCCTAACCCAAAAGCTTGGTTATTGAACACGTCCATCTTGTTGAATTGGTACAACTTCACCGAGGAGAGCTTGCACATGGTGACAATCTTTGGGGCGTCTTATCGCATCCAGTGTGTCAACATCACCGCACGGTTTTGTACATATCAAGCCTAAAAGATGTGGAGACAAACGTGCGTGCATGCTTGCGCATGACTCCTTCGTGGGTGGAAGCCGCCAGAGCCACTTTGTGATTTTTTGCCTCATAAAGATGGCATTTTGATGTACGTACAACAACCTGATGCTCAGTATGGACCCCGCCACTGCTAACCCCGTTGGAGGGGGTCAATAGGACATAGGCAAGACCACGCAATATATGTGGTAGGTCACACACGAAGCGATTGAACTTCAAAGAGCACATGAAGGCAAACAACATCTTCCTTTGGTGTGGCCTGCATGGCCACACCGTGTCCAAGAACTGCAACCCAGTTACAATGGCACCAGTAGCTATAGTTGCATGAGCAATGGTACGGAAGCGGTTGGAGAGGGTGAAAGTTGCAATGCGTGCGGAGGCATATGCCATCCGTTGGCCAAGTGGTGGTACCCTAGCAAAGGTGAAGGCGACGGAGGCTGCAACATTTTTTACAGTAGTGGACGAAGAAGGGGGGACCAAGGCTACTAGTGCTGGTCCGTAATAAGAGACAATCAACATTTCAAAAGAACGACTGCAAATATGACCCAAAGCCTTATCCGACATACAAAAATACATACAAGAAGGTGTACGACCCAGAATGCTTCATTCTAGATGAAGACTTTGAACAAGAGGTGCCAAAACCGTACTTGTGTAATAGCAAGGAAGGCAACTTGATGAACAAATGACAGCACTTTGAGTACACCCAAAGAGAGATTTCCACACAAGGCATGCCATGTGGCGGTTGGGATAATGACCCTAAGGACTACTACTGTGAGGAAAAAGACGAGGGGATTTGAGTGCTACGTTCCAAGTCCCCATTACTCCTGGTCATAATTGCACGAATTCATTAACTTGTTGTCTAACACCTCTTTGTGTGCTATGTCCATGGTGTCCAGAAGAGAAGGGTGTTACCTGAAGGTAGCATACTCCGTACGTAAGATGTACATGAGTAACACAGGGTGAAGAGGACAAGAAAAATGATGTGGCCAACCAAATTATGGCACTCATGCTTTGGTAGACATTTTCCCCAACCACCTTGCTTCTTTGTGTGCGTAGTCACATTGTACGACTCTGACAAAGATAGTGGGTATGCAATTGATTTCTTGTTGGCTGAAAAACTCTTTGTACCCATTCTTATGTATAAAGAGAACTGCAAGGACATTGTGCCAATTGTCATCCATGAAATAAAACATTACACAAATAGCGTGTTTGCCAAGGATTGCTCATCACAATCACAACTCTCGTTTGTTACTAGATTGCTAGTTGGGATTTGGCAAACTTGCTTCATTTCAAGGACATGGGCAAGAAACATGCCCATACACATCATGAAGATGTATATGTGCCCATGCTTCAATGGGAAAGTGAAGAAAGATTGCATAATGGATGGTGATTCGATTGGGTAGGCAACTGACCTGCCGATGATGTCTTCTACGACGTTTTGAATGAGCTTATGGATAAGCCATGCTCTACACAAGCCTATGCCATTCTTATACCAGAATGTCATGTAGGCCTACTTCTGGGGACATGGCATGGAGTACTTTGCTGCCACCCACCTTTCAAAACTGGTTAATGAGATGGATTCCAAGGTAGTTTTTACTTGTTGAAGTACTATCATCAACCTGATGTTTGGTAGGATAAACCACAAAATTGTAGTACTTTTATGTAGCCATATTTATTTTATTGTTCTCTTTCAATTTTTGTCGATAAACTTACTTTAAAAATCATGAGCACCAAGTGCTAAAAATCAATAGTGGTGGAATGATGTACCCAAATACATTACTTCTGTTGCTATGCATCTTTCAAGTTATGTCATGCTGGATGACGAATGGTATTTATGTCATTACCGGTCATCCTTTGAATCAAAGGTGATGTTTCAAAACATGAGCATTATGGGGTCCATACATGACTATGTCATGGGATGCATGCGCACTGACAAATGCCAATCACTGTGGGCGTGCACTGGCCGGCTAGTTTGGGCCCGCACACCCATAATCCATCAAATGGTATGAGGACTCCGTGATGCATGGTCTTACATGGCATCCCAGTAGATCTTCACCTAGCGCCAGGCAAGCTTTCCCTCCTGGTATGGTTGTGTTAGTGGGCACAAAATGTCCACATCCCATGGACTACGTTGACTATGTTTGAATTTCCTTAATCGAGCATTGGAGGTAATGGGCGGTCTACGGACATCAGGCCCATGTCAGTCGTCGTTCATTCTTGTCGTATTCAGCAAGTTTCACAAAGAATGAGAAACTCATTGGTGACAACGTGGGGTTTTTATGATGAACTCGAGTCCTTTCACTTACTTAGCAAAGGTTCACCGCAATGCATCATGTACGTGGCGGTGAACAATGTATCGTGCATTCAGGAGTTGTCGATATTTAGACGAATGGCGATGATCCGCGGCGTCAGGGTTAATGTCGTCATTAACTGTACTGCAAGATACCAATTTACATGGTGAAAGTTTTGGACGCGCAAGACAAACAGTCTCACACACGTGCATGCTCATAAAGACTAGGTCGCGTTCCTCAAATTTTTACTATTCGAGTATAATCGACATGGATATGGAGTAATTAATTACATGCAATATGGTATGCCACGTCAAAAGTATCGATCGCGGATATGTGGTCTTTAATAAGGCGGACACCTGGTATGTGGTTCCAATTTCAAAGTGGTCTACTCATCCAATCCCATTTTAAGCTACCGCGGGTACGATAGCTTAAGTTTTTGACATGGTTGGTATCTAATGTTTCCGTCCATAGAATATGCGCTTGTGAGAATGGAACCACCTCGGCCTTGAGAACTGGGCTCTTAAGAGGTCTTCAAAGCTCATAGTAACCGCGATTGTTGAAATAATGCATGTGCACTAACCACAAGATGTGTGCATACTTGAGAACCAACAAATCTATTTTTCAATTTCATTTGAAACTGATTTCACTCATCCTCTTTTTATTGTTGATGTTTAAATCGATTTAAATCTGTAAAAACCATGCATGATGATGTGTACTTGTAGTACAAGTTGTAGAAACTTTAGTTTCAAAGAATCTTTAAGCCATTGATGTCAATGAATTCCTCTACTTCTATAAAGAAATGGTTGTTTTTCATTCATGTTTGTCTTAGGCTCAATTCCTATTATCTCATTGTTCAGAGAAAGGCATATATCGACCTCATATGTAGAAGCGCGTAGCTTGGCACAAGTGGTTGCTTTCAGACCAGTAAATGACATTGTACCGCTTTGTTCCCTTGTTAGTGGTGGAAATGGTTTTTGAAGAGGAATTCATTGCAAACCAACCACTCCTTGGATTTTTTTATACTTCTTGCAAGGTCTTCAACGTTAGAATTTTGAAGCAAATTTTTGAAGTTAACTGTAAGAATTGGCTTTGAACCGATTTAGATTTAAGTCGCCAAAGTTAGGACATGCGTTTTGGTACTTGGTTATAGTCCTTGACGTGGGTTTGGACTTCGTTGGGTGAAAACGTTTTTACCTAGTGAGTGAATAGAAAGCGACTAATTTAAAGAATGAATGGTAAATCACTTTCAAGGTAGGCCACGGGATAAGAAAATGTTCCGAGTTTCGAGGGAATATCTGTACGAGGCCCTAGCCAGATGAGGATAATGAAACTGCTATAAGTGAAGCGATATACATAAAAAATACTAAGATTTATTGTGCCTTAACAAAATGACTATTTGCACATGAATAATGTTTTTTTAAGACTAGAACTATCCATTTTAGAAAAGGGAATCTACATAGCAAGTTTATAGCAAGGCTTAGTACATTCTTAAGCCTTCACCATGCACATTGCCTTTGAATGTTAATAATATGACACTTTAATGCGCTTTTACATCAAGTTGTTCTATGGGAAATCACGTTATGAGGAAAAAAGTTGAAAATTTATGGCTTCATCTCGATTTTGAAATAAATCAGCTACAAAATTGTGAATTGTTTTGCTAAAACTTGGTAGACTACATACATCTGTTGTTGTTTGTTCATTGAAAACATCAAGGAATAGAGAAGGTATGTATCTTGACTTTTAGATGATATGTCTTGTTAAACACTAACAAGGCATTATTATCTTGAGAAAAATAGAGTAAATTTGCAATCTTTGGTTAGAAAAAAGTTAAAACGCACGTACAATTTTAGGAATAGTTTTCACATCCAAGCCTTTTCGTTTTGAAACTTTTCTCTCCTTCGAATTCATCAAATGAATCCAAAATTTAAGAGCAAAACTTGAGATATCTCAAAACAAATGATAACTATGAAAGTATAAGACTTTTGTTTGTGTAAGATTAAATAATAAAATAACATATTAAGTTCATTTATGTATGATGAATTCTCGTATAAGTAAATCTTTTGTTGTACTAAACATGTCATCATCATTGAAATTGAATTGCAAACCATTTAATCACATTTGATAAGCATGATTACATTCGTAAACAATGAAATCATTGTAAGCACTAAATCCATGTTTCATCTTTATTCACAACACTATGAAGAGAAATCATTATTCACTTTCCCACAAACAAAATGGGGAATAAAGAGGGTGAAATATATTTGTTGGCTATTTGTACAGTGGTTGGTTGCAAAAACTGTTAGCAATGAGAAATTGAGTTATTAAGTAAACCTATCTTTTATGTTAATGAAATAGAGATGCCATTCTTTAACTTAATGTTTCGCGGATTGAGTGAGTGAGTAAAGATAATTGAAATTTGATGTTTTTGTTATCATAATACTAGAGTTAACATCCAAGAATGGATGTAGATTGAAGATTTGAAATTCATTTCTGCATTTTGTTATGACATGTTTAACCTTGTGGTAATGAATAAATCATTTAGTGATACAAAAAACATTTTTTATCATGATAATGTTTACTACAAGTGAAACTTCGAGGGATTTTGAGAAGAAAACTACAGGATTTTCAAAAGAAGTAAACGTTCTCCACATAAAAAGAGAAACGATAGGAAGCTAAATTGAGATTTGAATGTTTAAAACATACGTGTAAATCCAAGTTCAAATACACGCCTCATTCTACTTAAATTCCATATATAAAACCCATTTATTGAACCCATTATGAATGTATAAAACATTTCCTTTTGAATATTTGGGGTGACCTTAAAATGAAGTTTTAAAGGGTAAACATTTAGGTTATGAAGCATTGTTTTCGATTTTTTGGACACATGTCAGTAAATATTAGAAAAGAATGTGACTTTGTTCATAATATGAAAATGATCATACATCAAGATTGGAAATCAAGTGTTGAAATAAGGCTTTCCTCAACGATCACGTACAATTTTTTTTGAACATGAGGAAGATGGATTCATAGAGATTTTCCAAAGTAACCTAAACATTAACTATCTAAGATGTTAAGTCCTGTAAAACCATGTAGTGAGAAAAGGGAAATAATGTATTGTGTTATGAGAGTTTCCATATAGTCTCTTCTTTTTGTTTTTAGTAGTTATTATTTGTGCACGGTGAATGCATAACAACATGATGAATTGGGAAGGGAGATAGAGAGGAGAAACGTTCTCCATTGTGGGGGCATTCAAATAACGGCCGAATAATCCATGTTTGGACACATACACAAACTCGATAAGTTGTCTCGTTTTGTTTATTGCAATCAAAGGCATGATTGATAGAACTTTTCAAAAAAGAAATGCTTTCCGTAGAGATGTTACTATAAGGTTTTGAAGCTTTTCTCAAGATTAAAGAGTTCCTTTGTGGTGTTTTTGTAATACATCAAGTATTGGGTTTGTCACTACTAAGATTGTTTTGCTGAAAGACCATATACAAAAGACTTTAAAGTTGGAAGTAGAACAATTTTGGAACTAAATGAAAGTATTTTATCATAACCAATGCATAAGATGAAGTTTAGATAACATCAAGGACCTTGAGGGTGAATGAAACCTCTTATGCCTAGTAAAAGCTTTTGGCCCACAAGTGGGCAACATTTAGTACGACAACTCAAACAAAGAAGCTAAAATCTTGCACGTAGTATGGCCACAAGATTAATGTAGTCAATCCTCCATGTAGTCCAGGGCATCTACTTGCCATGATTGGCATTCTGCCATCTAGTTTAAGAGGGTCTTCAAAAGCTATTTTGTACAGTTTTGGCCTTCATTCATGTCTAAAACACTTGGAGACTGTTGTGGTTGACTATAGGAGGCAACATTTTGATATGAATGAGTTATAATTTTGAGATTGCAAAGCTAGCCACCTTTTATGGTGTGCTGTTGGAAACTTGAGAACAGTTTAGGCTAGTATCAGCTTCTGGTTGCATGTGGGTAGATTCCTTGGCCACATTATTTGATGAAGAGCTTGTTTACATGACCCTTCTTCACCATGGATTCCACAAACACATTGGTGATCTAGTCATGCATCGAGAGCCACACTTAAGTATCATCATTTGCTCATAGGTATAGACTTGCTCTTGCCAATCAGAAAATCTATCGCATCTGAAGATAGTGCACTAAAGAAACCTTCAACCATGCCATGAGAAAGGTGTTGAGCATTAGCAAAGATTTTCTATTCATGGTTCTTAAGCGTGACACGCTTTTCTTCACTAATGATGCCAGCTTTATTGGTTGGCAAAAGGAGAGGAGGTTAAAAGAAGGAAAAAGTCAATGTAGGAAGTTGCTAAGCTTGTTCAATTCTCCATGAAACACTTTCACGATCATCATGTTGTTATCAAGCATGAACCCTTCTTTTCAAAGAAGGCTTATCTACATACCAAAAGAAGGTTTGGAGGTAGGTTGAATGTATCATGATACAAGAAGAAAGCACGCTATCTACATACCAAACACATGGCGAGAAAACTAAATAGTTGCTCTTCTTGTGTGCAAGCAAGAATGTAGATGGATTTCATTCAAATTGCTGCTCTTTGCCTTCTTGTCTGTCTGCTAATTGTCCTTTCAACTTTTGTCTCCTCCACTCACCTTCTTATCTTCCCGTAGCTTTGTTCCCATGAAGCTTCTCGACATCCTCCCTTTCTTCCCATTGTGCAACCTATTGAAGTAGTTTTTCTTAATGCGTGCCTTTGGTTTTCAATGATAGCACGTATATCAAGAACAAATCTTGTCAATTTGCTTGCAAAAGTGCTTCAGGTTGCCTAGAGAGGGAGCACATTCACTCATGAGAGAACGCTAACTTCATCTTTACATGGTTCTTTGACACGAAGTGGGACACAATTTTCTCTGGTTCATCTTCTTTAATTGTATTTATAATCATGCGTGCTTTTATGCTCCTAAGTTAGCAATCTTGCTCCATTATAGTAGTTTTCTCACATGTATGCCTCTATCAAATCTACTTCTCGCTTAAGCAAAAAACCTTAAGATTACTAAGATTGGCTTAGAGATAGGTGCATCTATAATAGCAAGTTCATAGCGAAATTATTCTGTTGTGTTGATGCAACTCGTAATGTCACCAAAGCTACAATGGCTGATTTTGGAGAGCTATGTTAGGAGATGACACTTGAAATTGAAGTTTCTTGACATGTAGGTATTTTGTAAATAAGACCATGCATGTTTGGTTGCTTTAGTTGTTGCCTTGTACATGGAGATAAGTTAGTAAATGAAAGAACTTAGCTTGTTGTTAAGCACAATATATGCAACCTATGTGAAGAAGTTGATGTCAGTCATGATACATGTTGGAGATTGTGAGTGAAGAGGAATGTAATAGCCATAAAAGAACTCCCAAATCATATATATCCTGGCCACTTATTTGAATTGGTCAGCTAAATGTGGGAAGATCTGTACTTCAAGCACCATGTGAGTTGCTTATGTGAATATCTTGTAGAGAAGTACATTAAGTCATCATTCCAGGTACTTTGTTTTGATGAATTACTAACCCATCAGTCAACAAGATCTTTTTTTCAGATAGTTTTATTTGACCATAAGCTTCAATTTGTGTCAAAAAGGCTATCCATAATCCTCTACTTTGAGTAAAGGCCCTTTTTTTAAAAGGTGACATCCCCAAGTCAAGGCCATTATCGCCTAATGATAATGGGAGTGATGAACTCTTTGTGGTTTCTCCACTCTTTCTATTCAAGGAAAAAGGATGACAACTTGTTACTAAAGACATACTTTTCAAGGAAGAGATTGTTTTTTGTATTATATGTGAATGTACCTCACAAGAAGTGCTTCCATCGTTGTTAGAAGGAGTTCACCCCATTGTGTACGTTATGGAGGTAACCGTTTATTCTTCCCATAACGCACTTTGTTCTAGTATTAATGTTTCATAACTTTTAATAGATTGAAAATCTATTAGACATTTGTTTAACCGAACCTACAATTCAATATCAATCATAAAGTTGAATGAAAAATTCAATTCAACATTGTTTACAATGAAGCTTACATTTAGGTTTGTTTCTTATGAGAATGATCCTTGTGCCCTACCTTTTAGTGAACAAGTATTGGCTTGGTTTTGTATGGTTTGTGTTGTGTTTCAATTTTGAATTATAATTGTTTTTTCTCTTTGAATTATAAATGCGCACAATAATGTTGTGCTTGTTCGCCTTCTTTTAATCCTTGCATTATGCATATAGGTGGGAAACATGTAAGAACATCATGATACATGGCATAATACAACCATGAAATAAACTTTCAAAAAAGGGTGGGGCTTGGATTTTTCTAAGGGCATGGAAGTCCCTAGATTTTGAAAGTGTATGGAAATGTTAAACCTTCTTGTATCATTGACATCAAGCATTGGAGAACACCATTTTATTGAGTATTAATAATTTCTCACTTGTAACATCTCTCAAAAATAGTTCTTTACATCTATTGATCATTCATTATTAATCAATTATAGTATTGAACTATTTCTTTCCAGTTTTACATCTCAAAATTATTTTTTCTCCATGGATCTTAGGATGAAGAATGATATTTAGTGTAGAAAGAAGATATGCCATTACAAAGGTGAGATGGAGAAAGTAGTGTTGTGTCATGCGAAAAGCCGCAATCGTCTTGTTCTTCTATTTTCAATCAATCATCTTTTAAAACATTACGTAGTGTATGATCTCGTCATCTTTTTCAAAACCGATCCTTTTACACTAACCTAGAACACTTGCATCATTTGAGGGGCTGAATCTAAATGAGACTACGTAAAGACCCTTGATCCCCAAACTTTAACCTTATGTATATAGTGTTAGAAGAAGTGAAGAATGGAACCAGCTTTTTTGTTGTATTATCATGAAGATAGGAAAAGTAGTGTTCATAATGGTCAATAAGAATAGATCCTTTCCATTTCATGCTTCTCCTTTATTTCCAATTGAATTATTGAGGGTGATTCTTTGTTTTTCTTTGTGGAAGAAAATCTATTTCGAATACATTTTTGATACATATTCCATTATTGTTCACCTTCATTAAGACAAGGTATGAATGGATTCTATGTTCAAGAGATATGGTTGTGTGGAATAAGTAAGCACACTTTGTATCATGCGAAACAAGTTGTAAATTTGCTTTGTTTAAAATTTTCTTATATGTTTTTACTTAGTTAAACATAGTTGTATTTTTTCGTAGTTTAACATGTTCTTCAATGTTTTTGCTATTTTTCCCTTACACATATTTTTTAATTATGGAGCCTTTTATGCTGTTGATGAAACAACTGTTACACCAACCATTGTGATATATGAAAAGGAAATTTGGTAGCTTAGTGGATATGCGGAATATCCCTTCAAAGATCGAAATTGTACATAGAGTGTATAGTTGGAGATGCAACTCATAGAAACCAACCAACGTATTATAACTTGCATACGAAATCATGAATGTTAAAAGATAAAGATCATGTGCCACATAGGAGAATAAGTATTGATTTATGCATAATCACGCATGTTACATGATATGCATAGTGACAAAAACAAAACAACCGTGGCAAATCATGAGGCAAATTGAACATATATTTTGCCTTCATTGATGTTGAAGGCCGGCATGCATATGGTACTTCACATTGTCATTTTTTCACATTGTGTGATATGAGCTGTTTTCCACTCATTGTAATGCAAGAACTATAGTGGTAAGCAAATCAAATACATGGAATCCAAGTCGAGAGGGTTGTTTGATTTGGTTTGTGCTAAACATTGAGTATAATTAATTTTTGAAGTTGGAAAACAATATGAGTTTTTTTAATGTTTATGAATTATTTGCCTTTTGTCCATTTGATAACTTTATCATCCCCTTAAATTTGTTGAAAATAATCTTTCATCAAGGTTATCAACTTGAAATAATTATATCTTCATGTCAACAATAATGTAATGAGTAAACAAATGTCAATAGTTGATATGAACGAATTTGGAATTGCGAATTCCAAAATTTGTAAATTTAAAATGAAATTAATTCATTCTGGTTTCTTGAAAGGAGCTTACTTCCTTTTTTATATTATGAAGGAAATAATAATCCTCAACAATGCCTACAAGTCAAAGCTCATTATCATGAGCTTTGAGTTGTACTGATTGTTGAGGATTATCTTACTCATTTAATTCTCAAATGGAACACTTTTATGATAGCTTCTTCCAAGGCTGATCATAATGAAGTTAATTCTCTATCATTAATGGTATAAACTTTTCAAACTTAAAATAGACCATAAAGAAAATATGCTTTTTCATATCCTATTAGAAGTGCATGGAAATGGTTTTGATACTTTCTTAATGTTATGTTGTCATGTATTAGTGGTGATATAGTTGGCCTCATAAACTCACAATTAATCTTACATACTGTATTTTTTACTCTATGTTGTTGCAATGACTCAACTTTAAATCATTAAATGGTGGTCTATGAGTTGGCATAAAGTATCCTAGGTGTACAATGTTCATTGGTCACTTAATGAAAGATTGTTCCAAAATCCTTTCTAAACCTTTGAAGATGACACGAGGGTGCTTGGATATGTTGGTCTTGGCACGGTGTTTTAGCTATATACGTTTCTTTTCTTTTTCCATGAAGATAGTTGAACTTATTCTCTGTAGTGAAAACATAATAGTTCCATATTCTGTGGTATTAATTTCATTTTAGTTGTCAATGATATTTTGTTTCTTAAAAATTTCTCATGTGCTAATATTGTCAACCCATTCTATGACGTGAGTTGCCCAATCAAGCACTCGTATTGTGTCTTCCACTAATATATAACTTAAGCCACTATGGCGAATAATGTTTCTTGTGACATGAGCATGTCAAGATAATTATTCATGCGGATGTTTTTCATGTGTGTTACTCGGTACATCCATAAAACCAATTGTGTGCTAGACTTCCATGATTGATGATTTGGATGGTCTAAAATTAACAAAATGTGTAATAATTTCATAAAATGTTTTGCATTAGGATACATATGGTTGATTTTTTAAAATCATCTATCCATACCAACTCATTCAAAATACGTAAGAATTTCCTTACCTAAGAATTTCCTCCACCAAGTAGTGCACATATCATTTTATCTATTTTACAACATTTAACATTTATTCTAGTATTTTTTTCGTTGGTAATACTTTCATCCCTCCACATTTCGTCATTTGTGACAATGTATTTTTATATGTTCTATTAGTTGATATGAATGATTTTGACTAGTCAAGAGGTTTATTTTTTACTTCAAACATCAGTTGTTTATTTCGTCTCCTTTTTTTGCTCTACCTCCATCTTTGATCAATCACTACAAATCATTGATTGTTGCACGAAATGTTTCTCAAATCTTGCTTCGCTATCAATAGCATTTCATTCCACTTATAGATTTTATCTTAATTGATGAAGCTTTTGCTCCCTTACGACTGAAAATTTGCTAGGTCATGATGAAAAGTATGAGAAAGGTGGTATTTGTAGGTATTCATACAACCTCATGATATGATAATGAATTGAAGGGCATTTGGAAATTTCAATCTTTGGAATGCCTAAAAAAATCCTACTTTTAAGGACCGTGCAAGGAAAAGAATAGGTCATTACGGTTGATTCCAATGTAAGTGAGGTTCTTCCAAAAACACATCATGTGTTGTACATCATACATAAGTGTTGATGCTTGCATGATAGATTTTACCATATTTTTTATGCCAAGTTGATTCATGTATGGTCCATCTTCATTATTATGGGTGAAGTGAGTGAAAGATGTAGTTGCATGAGTTGTTGATTAGCCTTTCTTGGTTCTTCATTGTACGAGATATTCAAACTTGATTAACATGTTGTTTGTGTTTCATGAAAAGGTAATCCCACAAGGAAAATGATGTTTTTATCATTTTGAATGTTTAAACTGTGAAACGCCTCTAGTTTATCATCCGTATCACATAGGTTGGTTTGTTAAAATTGAGATCTTTGAATTTTTGGAATTTTGGATTAAACTTACCTAAAATTTTAGCGGTTCTCTTGTTGAATAATGCTTCTCTTGCACATGTTATTTGTAGCATCCTTTTTCTAATTGTGTTATTTGTGTAGAGTGTTTTTTATTCCCTTGAGATGAAACAAGTTGTTTTCAAGGTTTTCATTTGTGGAAGCAAGTCATTCGTTGTTTCCTCACATAATGCTTGGCGTTCTATGGTTCTGCATTGTGGCAAAGACTAAGGGTTCATCAAGCATGTAGTGTTCTTCATTCGATTGGTAAGGAAAGACATTGGAGCTACAACATCCATCATAAATCTTCTTACTTTTCTATTATGGAAAACTTGGAGAGCATCTTGCATCACTCCATATTGATCCTTGTTTGTTAAAGTCTTCATTTGGTTAGTGTTTGTTGTTTTTGGTTACACTCATTTCTTTCACCGTTGTCATTTCAATATACAGATGTTAGGGATGCACACCAGACTTGTGGAACATTGTTGGATTGGATTGAAGTTGATATTTTGCCCTCGGACATGAGCACTTACATGGGCACTTTTACACGACACCATGTTTAACTTGAGAAGATGACCCATCAATTTTGGACTTGTAGTGACTTCTTCTTAGATATCTAGTCACTTTTGACATCCCGAAAAAATTCATCGCACTTGTAAAAGTTTTCCAGAAAGGAAACTTCTGCTATTTTTAACGAAACTTTCTTGGATTGGCTACAATGGCGTTTGAGAGCAGTCTGAACTTGAACAAAACAAACAACTTGTGAATGTTGCGAGGATGGATTCTCGAATGTCATTTTTGTCGATGACTTCTAGGTATTTTTTGGTTATGAGGCCAAAATGTCACGAGTCAATTCTTGAATGGGGTGCAGTATTCTGCTGCTTTCACATACCATTTATTTGCAGAGGAAAGCATACATTGCAAATTAGTTGAAGTTTGGAAGGAATGTAAGATTTGATGAGCTGGGACGATATGATTTTACTGACTTGTAGCAAATGTAGTTTCGTGAATCGTGTCCATGGGATTAGGCTCTTATTTCAGGGACATTATATCACTTTCTAATCCGGATGTTTTCCCAGAGTGTAACACGCTTATGTCATGACCAGGGGCAAAAATGGGAAAAGATATTTAGATTACCCGCTTGGTGTCGGATGTCTTGTCCCATCACCCGCAGTTGCAACTTCCAGACGGGAGCGTTCCGAAACTGTTCAGAAACGGCCTCAATCACCTCTGAATTGAATGCCGGCGTGGTTGGTTCGCAATGAAGGTCTTCCATTAAAGCGTTGTCAGCGTTGGAACAGTTGCACCATGCTTGAGTCCAACCGCAGACCCGGCCAGGACCTGAAGGATCTTGGCGAGGATTGTTGAGGTTGTGTTCGGTGGAAGCTTTTCGGTTGTAAATGACCTGTTGTCCCGCAAGTTGTTTCCTAAGGCAATTGCCAGAGGTGTAACCCTTGTGGTTAACGCGTCGATTGGTGGCGAGGGTGGTTGTTCAACCCTTACAAGAAGCTATTTGTGGGTACTGTTGGACCGTCACGGTTGGTTGAACTGAGTTCTCAAGAATCCCATCCGGAAAAACGACCTCGAGGAGCACGCTGTAATGTTCTGAGGACTTTTCATGCATAACACAACGACTGACGGTGACGGCTGCACTCGTGAAACCATCAAGTTCGACTTCAACCAGCCTCGCCGACCACTTGGCGAAATACAGACTGGAGGTGAAGCAGGTTGCGATGGACCCGTCCATATCATCGCCGTTTTCCGCATCGACGGTTATTCCAACGCAGGTTTCGAATCTCCGACTGCTCATCATGCAGATCAACTTGCGCATTAAAGAGCTTCATAAACACGCAACCCCCCTTTAACGAACTCTTTGTTAACCGCATGACAAGTTACCATGCTACAACAGCAAACGGTAAAAACACAAAAAAGATGCCCGCATGAATCGTTTCAAATACTTCAATTAGAACTAATAAAAAACATGATTTAGGAAAATAATAGCCTACGCCGCTGGATGACGACCAAATCTAACATGTTTTGTCGGGATACCAATCTGCTGCAATCCTGTACTTGAATTAAAAACAGATGGCCTCTCTGATAAATGCCTAAAATTGTAGCACGATCATTGAAAGTTAACCAATTTTACAATATATCTACCAAGAAACAACAAGAAAACGTTCTAGCATTACAAAACATGTAAAAAAACAAACATAGTTGACCAAAAATGGCATGCACAAAGTAATTATGAGATGAATAATCGAACAACAGGCCAAAAAAATGGAAAATAAAATTAATTTTCAATGAAAAAGAAACAAGTTTACAAGACTTTTCTTGCCCCAACTTGGTTACAAAGTCAATACCTATTCTCCATTCATGTTTCCTAAGCATTCTAAGGGGTGGATGTTTGATATGATTTTCAATGTGCTCACTCAATTCCTTATTAAAGCATAAAATCCATGAAAACAAGAATTTCCAACCTAATCCATATGTTGCCATAAATGAAAGCTTCGAACAAGTTAATGTTGAAGATAGCCATCCATAAAAAAAGTCAACTCCTATCCTTTAAGAAAACACACTTTCTTTTGAAATGAAACCCAATCAAGCTTTTTGTCAAGAACATAAATGAAAAAAATCTAGAAATTTTCTCAACAAATCAACTCAATAAACCATTTACATGGATGAACTTAAAAAACATCATAAAGATTTCTTTCATTTATCCAAAAGAAAAGAACCATTTCCTACAAAACTGAAAACAATCTCATTTTCATGTTTTACTTTGGTAGAAACAAAAAAAATTATAATTCATTCCATTTCACGCTATTACCCATTTAAGATGTCATGTGCCACTTATGAACAACACTAGACTCCTTGAATTACATCCAAAGGTAACCCTTTGACCAAATAAAGTTAAGATTTCAGAAAATACAACAGATCTGTTTCTTGAAGTCACTTTGTATAAACACGAATCCATGTAAAATCCCTCTACATTACATGAAAAGCGAATCTCTTTCATCACCCATGTATCTGAGATTATGTTAAATGTTTGAAGCAAACAATGTACTTGGTGACAAGAAAAAACATTCACTTAATGTTTAGATGTTTTTGAATCCACTTGTTTCAAAACATCAAACAACTTTAAAAATGGTTGAAATGATGTTTTTAACACCATAGGATAGCATGCAAAAGTTAATGATACAATGAAAAGGAAAAATGCAAGCATAAAAGGAATGAAAAAACCCAAACATGATTAAGTTTCATTCAACTTGAAGAATTTGGTGTTTGCATTGAATTTCGAGTTTCTTTTGCATCACTTTAATGTGATATTAGCATTATTGTATCGTTCTCCTAATGGACTCCAAGTCAAGTGAATCATTTTCCCATTCTTTCCTCAAGAACAACCTCAAGGTATTCAACTTAACTGACAATGATTATGCTTTAAGTGATGCTAATTGTGTGAATATGACAACTAAACCAAAGCAAGTAGGTATCTAAATGCCAAAAAGCAGGTTTTGTAAAATTTAATATGTAAAATCACAGAAAGCAAAGTTCTTGGTAATGTGAAATGAAAGGGATTTTCCAATGCCAAACGTATGAAACGTTCCCAAAGTTGAAAGCCATCACATCAATGGGTAAAGAACAGTCCTAACAACAATTCATGAATTACGGTTCAAGAACATCACATGTTTGAAAAATCATGAGATTTTTGTTGAAACATTTGGAAAATAAAAACGTTTTCTAATTTGTGCAATTAATTTAAAAAAATGTTTTTACTTCCAACTTCTTAGGTGTGAAGCCATGTGACCTTGTTTACTGACTACGTTTTGGCTTCATAAATTTTATTGAACTCTTCTTATGTAATCTACACCAACTCTAAGCTTACACTCATTAACTTTGCATGACGTCCATGTTACAATATGGAACTAATGAAAAGTAAATGGCTCAATAAACATTTGTCAGAAACATATCAAAAAAATGGAGGGGTGCATTACAAAGTTGATGTCTTTAGAAAAAACATTTTCGATTTAGGAAAATTTGATTTACATTTTGAGCATTGAAGAATATACGTTTACCTTCAAAACAAAAGAAAATTATAAAAAAAGAAGAAATGTGTAGAAAGTTATAAATAAATGAGGGCAACATAGCTTCATCCTTATAAACATCAAGTAGTGGAGACCACATGTTACCTGACTCGTCCATATTACTGCCTTTTTGATTTTTCATGTAGAAAGAAGTCCCTTATCCGAGCCCTTACATGGTCAATAGAGAAAGAGAAATTATTCAAGCATATCCAAGAACATATGATACATCTTATGAATGACTGCATAATATAAAAAGTTAATATCATCAACGTATAACTTCAATTGCCATCCATTATGAAGTCATGGCAAAGTTCCACAATTAGGTACCTCCTAACTCAACAATGCGAAGCATCTTCAATCGGTAACACAAAGATTGTATTTTAATGACACCTCACAGTTTTTGGTTGTGAAAAAGGCTACCAGATGATGAATTGAATCACCAAAAATGAGTGTTACGTCTTGTACATAGTGTGGGACAAAAAATATTTCTCTAATGTAAAGATTGAAACAAAATTGCCATTTTTTTTCAAAAAATTCTATAATGTACATGGTTCTATAGGAAAAGCAATGGAATTATCAAATAATTTATAGAACTCACTTTACGAATTCAGTGGAAAGGATTTAACATTAGAATGAATGAAAAAAATATTTGAATGAAATATGTGAAAGGCTACATAGATTGCAATTTTGAAGCTATTTTAATCATTAGGGAAGCTGTCATCCACAAATCATCCTAATTACTTGTCATAATCATTGCATAGACAGTATGCCCTTTGAATAAGCAATAACAACATGAATTGGACAATTCTTCCATGAAGGTTAATTCGGAAGGTCATGAATGTAAAAAGGGTGGTTTCTTCCATGAAGATATCTAGTCATACATAAAACAATATAAAAAAGGACCAAGTTATATCGTACTTTCAAGAGGCTATGAATTAGCATTACATTAATTCCATCCTTGCTTTCATACTTATAAAAAAACTTAAGGATTTCCTGCAACAGAAGTTCTTGAACTATCCATTTTTATAACACAATTGTACGTTTTAACCATTTCTCATCATCATTTCTCCATCTTTCCTGGACTTGATGCTCAGCTACAAAAGTTAAGGTTTTTTTCTTTCCATTAATGTTGAGTGATTACTTCGTATCACACACTCTCATTGTAATACTTCCATTACATGATTGTTTGAAGGAATAAGTAGCCTAAAGCATCAACCACTTCTATGTAAGAATGTGTTTTAGTGTAGTGTGTGAAGATGACAATAGTTTTGTGGCTGTAAGAACACTTCAAAATTACAACAATACAAAATCATGTGATGATCAAGTGTCGCATAGTCCTTTACAAGAGGGGTTTTCTTAAACTCGAAAATGATATGCAAGGACGTATAGTATATTCAAGCGTGAAACATGAGCAAGCTTCTTGCATGTTTTTAAAAATCACGCATGTACTTATGACTAAGGATGAAGGAGGTCGTTTTTCTACTAATGGTGGGCTTGTAAGACAAGTCCATCTTAACGCTCTTTGTACAAATTTTTATATGATCTTTGCATCGGCCTCATCTTTTCTTCATTAAATGATTCAGATGGGAATTTCTACATTAAAATGTAGATATTAAGCATTTTCACAATGATGATGAATGATGGGTTGAGAGTTATGTGGAGTGCTACCAACACTTTGCATATAGACTTACATGGTTATGTGAAAAATGCACTGTGCAATTCAGGAATAACATAAAAGCAAGCAAATGTTTTTTTCTTTTTTTAAAAGATAAATAGTACATGGGGATCGCACTTTCAAATAAAACAGGTACGTGGAGGTTGTATGCAACACTTGGATCACCTAATATCACAATGTGCTTACGATGACTGTTTGCTTTTCTTCATGAAAAACCTACCAAGAAGACAAGATTAGATAAGAAATCAATCAAAAACAACCTTTGAATGCATGAAAACGTTTGTGGTTCAAGGAGGTGATACGGTATGGTTTATTAAGGAATGTTGTTTAACTCTTTTCATTTATAAGGTAGTAGTTTATGAATGCCGTGCCCAGAATTTCCATGAAGCAAAGATTTGTTGACTTGACTATGACTTCAAACAATGATTGTTTATGATATGGAAGTATGAATGCTGGCTTCCGTCCATGCAATATTGTGCATGTGGATAGAATAATTAGGTGAAATTATTGTTCCCAACACAAAAAGACAATGATCACGCGTACAAGACATTTACATCTCATGTAAATCATAGAAATTCACGGTTATGGAGGGGTAAATTATGTGAAGATTGTTGATAAAAGGAGTCTCCTCTTTTTTTTATTGAAAACACAAAGATGATTCCATTTATACGTTGTTAGTTTTATCATGGAACTTTAAGCCTCCATACGGGTCGAGTGTGTGGGTACACTAAATGGGGTTAATGAGCACGTTCCCATTTAAAAGCATTGTTCATGATTCTACATTAAATCTAATTTCGGATATCCAAACATATAGACTTCAATGATAGGAATAGATAAATAACGACATGCAATGAAAACTTCCTAACAATGAAATGACTAAACACTAAGCGGTAGACTTTGTCTAAATTAGAATACATTGTTTCAACCCCTTTATGGGGTTTTGTGCGCTTGTTTCCCATGCAAAGCATAGCAATTTTGTGTCAAGTTTAAGTTTTTTTTGTTAATGCATTATTATAATCCCACCCTTCTCGAAGATTTTCTGCACTTGTTTTCCACACAAAACGAAATCATGAGCGGTGAGCATGATTATTCATGCTATGGAAATTCAAAAACAATAATTTTAGGGGTGACTTGATATATAAGAATCAAGTATGAGAATATTATACATGATTAACGCATCAAAACATAGTTGGGCTTGATCTTGTCTTACAAGGATTGTTGGACCACCACGGATTCGAGAAATTTTTGAGATAGTGTGTGAGGCAAATGCCCTTGTCTTCAAAGAGTGCCATGGCCTCAGACGTTAATCATGCATTACTTGCATTAATATTTCTTACATGGAAGAGGAGAAACGTTTGATATAGTGTATGGATAAAACACCTCGTGGGGTTGGAGCATGAGGGCATTTTGGTCAATCTGTATGTATAAACATAGTCATCTTGCACTAGGTGTGTGATGTTTCCTTTCATGAATTTTGAATCATTGCTCTTACATGAGCTTCCAACAAGTTGGAATTGGAGATCAGGATAGAAAGATTCTTCCCGACATAAAAATATATTGAATGCATACTCAATGTATGTTTTTGTCTCGTAGGGGATTTTAAATTGTAACACATGTAAGAAGGTCTTAATCCTAAAGGTAGTTTGTGGAGATAGTGCCCTTAGTGAGAATGCAAAGTTAAACGCATCCTGCAATCACTTAATGGATTCACTTATAATGATAAGTGGACCCCATTTCTATTCAAGACTTTGTTTGTGTATCTATTACATAAGGGAAATCTTCTTTTCTTATACATTTAGTCCTGCAATCACACTCAATCTCAAATTTTCCATTGATGAAGATTTTATACTCTAACCTTGAAGAGAGGATCTAGTAGAAATAGATGTTTTATGAAGCTATTTTGCGTGTTTTGTGGTGGAAAAAAGAATATCTCACACCAAATTTGTGCCATTCTCTTACATGGATGTTAAACAATTGACCCGATTGAGAGGTCAAATTCATGCAAAAATGAATGCATTGTGCCTTTCAAAGGTGTTTTGTTAAGCAACTTGATTATATTCTATGTGGTTAGCTAAGAATTAGTGATGACCACGTGTGTACAATTAGGCGATGCGATAGGGGTAAGAGTAACGTGCTTGGTTCGCCTATCCTATAGCAAAAACTCACCAAATTCTTACCTTGATCCTCGTCTCGCTTGAACTGCTATTCTTTCACCACATTAAAGAGACTCTCTTCCCTCACATCATTGAATGCAAGATTCACTCCCAAATTAAACTCCTCAGGTCTCCCCTCAAAGGGTGGAGAGCCACCTTACGTTGGATAGGATGTAAGTTTCAAGCTTACACTCAGCTCTTGCTCCATAGCTCTATGATCCTTCCTCACTCTCATCCATCTTGCCTCCTCGTGCCTCCCCCTCCTACTTCCATTGTCAGCAAGGATCATCAGTAAATGGGTGGAAAAATTCAAATATTGAAGCCATGTTTTATACATGATTTTCAAAGTCGTTGTAACCCTTCTCATCAAATATTTCATAGGATTTACATGCACATAAATCGATATAAAAATGAAGCATCTCTTTCATACAATACAAATCCATGCTTGATGAGTCCTTATTTAAGTCTCATTCCTCTACAGATCCAATCCCAATTCAACATAAATGTTTTCACGAAAATTATGAATCTTGAACAAAGCTGTTGTTGTGATTTTTGAAATGAGATATTTGTCGTGTTCCTTATCCAAAACAATGTTTGATCACCAGGAAGATCAATTAAAGTTTATCGATTCTAGAGCATGAGTGAGCAAACTAAATCATCCATTTGTAGGTTGTTTTTCATAAACATCATTGTTTTGAAATTAAAGGAAAAAATGGATTCTCACCCATAGCATGTACCATGTATGTAACACTACATGAAAAAAAATGGAGCCTTCATGGCTTACTTTATTTTATATGAAGTAAGCATGTAATCAAATTGATTCCCCTTTCACAAAAACTACATCCATACGGAATGCATGTTTACAAGGAAAAAACATGCCAAAAAAGTGTTTTTAGTATTATTTCTAGCGATTGCATAGAAAGAGGGAGTGCATGAAGCATTTCCATGAGAAGGATTTATGATGAAAGAAATCAATTATTTACGAGGAAAGGGATGAATGAAAAGTAATTTGGCCATTAAGGAAACAGAGGAGGAATTTTAGGGAGTCGAAAAAAATGAATTAATTTCATTCATTTTTCAATTTTGAAGAGAAATGTACAAAAAGCTTGTCTCTTATAATGTTCATCTGTAATGGGTTCATATTCTTCTTTTCCTTTGATATATATTCATTTCACAAATTCAGATAATTGTTGGTGTATTTTTCTTTAGTTTGTGAAACATAATTTGCGATTCCCACGGCTAGAGGATGGAAACATGCTTACGACAAGATGTGAATATGCCATAATGATGTTTTAAGATAAGAAGTAAGTACCTTACATGATGATGGTTCGCTGCTCATCAAAATTGTAAATAGAGAAGGAAGTTCACAATATTTTAGCAACCATTTGTTGATATGTTTAACACTTGTTGAGAGGTTCATTACTTTAACCAAGTTGACAATTTAACCTAACTAGATGTTTTAAGGATTTCTCCACATAAGCCATTAGTTAATGTTATGAACATTGAAGAAGTGTGAAGATGAAAGCATTCACATCGGCATTTTTTGAACAAAAAAAATTCAAATGAGCGACGCAAGGAACACATATGTAAACAAAATGTGATAAAATGGAGCATTAACTAATAGATCTAATTTGACGAGAAGAATCAATGAATGCTCCTTATCAGCTCTCGCAATTGCCACCATTCACATTAGTATTCAACACATAAGAGAAGACATTTTGAAGCTATCCTCTTCGTATGCATGATGATTCTTCCATTTAAAAGTAGTTGGCGAGGGAACAGATACAAAAACGTTTACTATTTTTAAGTTTGTTGTATTTCAAATATCAAGAAAAACACGTGTTTGGAGTTTTCTTTTCTCCCTGTCAACACAAGTTATGTGTTGCAAGCCAAGAAGGCTTTATGCTAGATAAGGAATGCGTAATTAAGAAGGCTTAATGAATGATGCAACACATACAAAAGGCAATGATTCTATGCATTGAACTCAACATAAATTGGTGATTATATACATTGTGAAAGGCACATGAAATGCACAATTATGAACCAAATGCTTTATTTCTTGACATGAATCATTTTCATGTATGGTATTATTGAAAAATTTGGCAAACAAAGCATGTTTTTACGTTGTAAGAAAGCTTCCATAAGATTTGTTCAGGAAGGTATTTGCAAAATGATCGTTCTTTGAAGAGCTACCATCAATGGCTTTTACTTGAAGATAGTTAACTTGCTTGTATCCATAATAACATGGGTTTGATTATTTTCACATATTAATATGGTATAAAAGAAAGCAAAGGATTCCAGATCCCCGTTTCAATATATATGTATATATGAATTTTGTTACAAATTTTGTGGGAATGAATGGTTAAATGCAAAGCTACATTAACATTAAAATGAGGATGAGGAGAATAATGAACCAATAGGCACTTGTTTGCAAGAAACAGTGCAACGTATTGAAAAACATTCCCTTGATGAATACCATTTAATTACACATCATAGAGAAGTCCATGTTACGTGTTTTGAAGGTTACATGACCAAAGAAACTTGCATTGGTTTTCATTCAACTGTTTTTCCTAAAACTATAATACTATGTGAATTTGCATTCTAGCTCAGATGTAAAATGCTTAGCTTCAATTCAAGTCTTACCAAATGAAGCTTCATTCGTATGCAACATGTAGTGAGAGAATTCATTGACCTTTCTTGTCTGTATTTAGGGGAACTTTATCATTAGCATAAGAAATCATCAATAAGTACGATGATAACATACATGTTCAAGTAGAAAAACAACAAATACATGGTAAGATGGCATAAACATGAGTTTTAATAGCACATTTCAGATTCAATCAAGCAAATATGCCGAAAAGGTAATGTGCGAGTGCAAACTTTGACAAATTGTTGATCTTTTGTACGTGCAAATTTTGAGAAAGATGTATAATTATCCTTCATGTATGTCCTTTCAATGGCTTGTTTCGACTTCAAGGATGTTTGCCTAACTCTCTTTCAAGGAATATCGGGACTTAGGCACATAAAACAATGAGAAATGAAATTGACTTATCAACACCACGTTCACTTTAACATTCTGAGGACAAAGAAATGATAAGTTCTACAGTGATTAGGAGCAATTAGTAGCAAGAACATTTTTTAATGAACCATGTGCATGATCCTAAGTAGTAACCTACGATTTATCTTTTATGATAATCAAAAGCATCCTCTGAGGAAGAAGCCCTCAAGAAGTCATTGTTCTACGGAGTGTTAAGAACATGAGTCATGTAGAATGGAAACCGTGAAGAAATGATCATAGAACATTCAATTTGTCTTGTGAATGACGAGACAAACAAAAAAAATTTGTTTCAACAAACCTGAAACTGAAAAAAGAATGCCCATTCATGTATGTGACTTTACTCATAACACTAAACAAGCCATTTGCACACCAGGTATGATTTAATTGAAGAAGTACACATATCATAGGGACTTTGTTATTAATAAAGAATATTGGGATTTAGTCAGAGGAGTTGTTCTTAGTTTATCTATTATATGTTTAGAACGTTTTGAATGTATGTATCATGAAGTTATATGTGAAGAATTGCATGCACACATAGAAATCCAAACCCCTCTTATAGCTGAAAAACCAAGAATTTTCAAATAATGTTGGGATAATGGTGTAGTGGCTGTGAAATTGCTTCATTCCTTTTTAAAGACAATGTCCTACTTCTCGTTTTTCGTGATATACTTTTTAAGGCATGTGCTTGTATTTTATGTACTCCATTCCTTGTTTGACACCGATTTCTTCAAGTTTAGGATCCCATGATTTTTCGTGTTAAAAGAACTAAGGTATTATGAATAAAAAGTACAAGTGGCCACTCGTTATGCAATTGATTTGAAAGGACTATTGCAAAACCACTTACTGAGATTAATTAAATCAAGGACTGATGATTAAAACATTACGTTGTCTTACTCATGAAAATTTTTTTATTCATAATTTTCCATGAAGAAAACCTGATAGTGGTCATAGTTAACAACAAAACAAAGGAATGACCAAGATCAAGGTGTGAAACCTTCTCAAGAAGAAAACCCTTATCAAATGATTCTTTTCAAAACAATTGTTCTTGATGTGAAACCTCTCAAGAAGAAAAACTTTCTGAAGTCTAGATGTCTACTAATTTGATTTGTGACGTATCCTATTTGTCTATGAGTGAAAGTTTCCATCTCACGCACGCACACACACACACACACACACACACACACACACACACACACACACACACACACACACACACACACACACACACACACAC
>SZWC01016754.1:28348-41742 GCA_023375785.1 Penium margaritaceum
ACACACACACACACACACACACACACACACACATGTGTATGTGTGTGTGTGTGTGTGCGTGTGTTGCATTTTGTTTATGATCATAAACAAAAACAAACATCACCACCCATATAGATGATATAAACAACGAAACATTTACTGAAATATATTTTATACGATTCATGCCTTGCTTTTTAATAGTAGAGGAGAAATGATGAATGGGCTTTGCCTCAAATAATTGATCTGACAAAATTTGTTTGATCAATTACAAAGGAAAGCATGGGAGATTTTCACAAAGCATGCAAAATGTAGAAAGGATCTTAAAATTAGCAGAAAAAACAAAGTATTTTCTTCATATGAAGAAGAAAAATAGTATGTTAACAACTTCAATTAAAACAATCTCTCCTCATATTTTTCCTTTCATAATCTAAGCCATACAAACGATTAGAAGTATGTACATTGATGTAGACAAAGAATACCATAAATGGAGACTATCCGTATGTTCGATCCATATCAAAGAAAGTTTATGTGACCTTTTGCTCAAAATGGTGGTCAAACATGATGAGTACCTACACCATGCATATGTGAAGGTTCTGTAAGAGGATGCACAACGCCTTAATCTCATGTAATAGGTCATTTAGTGCCATAAACTCCACTTCTTTTGAACCGATGATAATGTTGCTTTGCTTGATAATTCACCATAAGACCCCTCCACTCGCATGTTTAAGACATTCCCTAAACTGTTATGTTCGACCACATCATGTACATTTTGTGTATGAACAAATGGATGTAAATGGAGACCATGGAGTCATGTGAAAGAATACAGCTAGTGTGTCTCAAGTTTACAACCAGAGGCAAAGCATGTTCATTGTTCATGGGGAGCCACAAACTTAGATAGTTGGCTCATTAGATGTTTTGTTTCTGGTTAAATAATAATTGGAGCATGCATCAAAACTTCCAAAATGATTGGCACATGTAGGTGTCAACCGTATTGTCCATATTGACATCAGTTGCATCACGTATGTCCTTTATTCCCATTGGTGTGATGGGAGTTACCATCAATTTCATACCCTCAAGGATAATAGCATACATTTTGGCCAAATCATTCTCATCTCTTGTTTATCCCAAATCATTCTCATTTTTTTGACAATGGATTTCATCCTTAGAAAGGTGTTTCAATTGTTAAAGTCTTTCTGGTTGTTCATTCAATATATCCTTCATGGAATGAAATTCGATGATTGATGGAGAAACAAAAATCATACAATTAACATTTACCTTAATAAACAATTTGAATATCTATTTATGTTCAATGAGAAGAATGCAATCAATGAAAACCTTACTAAATACTGTGAATCCTTATACAAGTTGACTGAAAACTACCTTGTTTTGCATTTCTTCTTGCAATTCCTCCATTCAACATGCTTGTTTTATTGAAAAGATCCTTAATGGAATACAATTAGATTATTGATGGAGGAAAAAAAAGGGTTCAATCAATGATTAACTTAACAGATACCATGGATATTTATACACGTTGAATGAAAAGTACGTGGTTTGCATTAATTCTTCTAAATCCTCCATATAACTTGCTAACGTTTACTACCCATTACAACATTGTGGAGGATTTTTATACCACTATATGCCCAATTAAGGTGGTAAAACGTACCTCTACCATTGTGCACTTCTTTGATTGTATGATGTCAATCACTCATTGTAAGGTTCCATGAAGAATGTTATTTTTTACTTTCGTCTAGAGTAGCTCTCAATTTGTGCTTATGTTGCAACCAAACCATGACCCCTTGAATACTTGTGCAAGAGTATGAACGAGTCTGTGTAGACATTACCAGGAACTTAAGAATACCCATGTTGTTTAATATGTGCATTGTGCTTAACAATAGTACCATAAATGTGGTACTATTTCTTCACAAACATCATCATTGTCATGTTTACATATTATGCATGTGGAAAGTTTACCTTCTACCATGCATCAAATACATGAATGCATCCTAATAACTCTTTAACAACATATTGGTATAGATTTACATGTGGATTTGTCATTCCCTCAATACATGTTTGCGGAAGACCTGTTTCGTGAAACTTATTTTCCTCTCTCTAACTCATTTTTACACTTGACAATTGTGAAAGGCTGAAGGATAATTTACCATGTTACACATGCCTTTGTAAGACTTCCTATTTGATGATATGATTTTCTACCCCTGAGGCACTTGTCTTACTTGTTTCCTATCTCTTAGATACCCTATTCACACTATCCTTTTCTTAATGTAGTAACATCAAGTGCAAATATGGTGAGGATGGTCTTGCAACACTTGTTACTCGTGTAGGGGAAGAGAGTTGGGGTCTTGCTTCTTATGGAGTAGAACTAAAAAATGCTTGACGTGAATGCGGAATCGCTTATGTTTATTGTGCAAAACATGTTAAGGATGTTGATTGTGTTGATGGTATAAACCTAGTTTTGACAGTTCTTGCATGTTTTTTCATGTATAGCATGACTTTTCTCGATTCAAGTTGATGGGATCGGACGGTGGCATGAAGGAAATCGACAAAGATGGCACAAATGAGCATGTTCATCATATCATCAATACATAATGTTGGATTGCATGACCTGGATGAGAAAGAAGTAAATTTGTTTTAAGGCGTTTGCTAGATGGCACCTTTTTTCTTTGTAGTGGAGTACTTTGATGGAAAAAATCATAAAAAAAACTCTACTTCATGTGATTTGTTTTGTTTGTGGAGTCCCAAGGTCATAATCATCACAAAGTTTTTTAATCACATTTGGCCCCTTGAAGATAGCCCACCGTCCTGATCCATGTAACAATCTTATCCTGTGATCTAGAGAATTGCATTAGCATATGATGGAGCCTTATACGCGAGCTTATCTTAGATTATCTTTCTCGTTGCGCCATAATTTTAGTGGAGTAACTGTCTACCGTAGGTGTTTCTTCAAGATGTGGTTTTGCACCCTAAGGATAGATATCACTAATTTACGCCATGAATTCAATATAAACGTTTCTGGAATAATGATGATTCAAGATACATCATTTAGAGCATGGTTCATTCTCGTGATGTGATCGAGGCATCCACATTTGATGTCAAATAATTTAGTGTTTGTTTGATTTATTCAAAATAACTAATGGAAATCTTTTGCATTTTTGAAGGATGGAATAAATAATGAAATTAAAACATTGTTTTGATTCCAAGGTATGAGGAAATAAAGCATTAAGAAGATAATTCAATGATTTCTCTCTAAAGAGTTCAATTTTGTTTTCTTTTGTCACATTAAACGTGAAGGTGGTGAAGAATATGTTCATGTAATTTGTCATAATACCTCTAAAAACCGGAAAACCTTTATCTTATAAAAGCTTCCCTTTATTTCCTATTTAAAAAATGGAGTATCCCGAATCAAAGATGAGCTATTCTCAATGTACGATTGATCTCATTCAACACAAATACTTCTAGAGGAGTTGGTATGCTCTTCTGCCTTCCTTGAAAGTCCTTGAAGTTGGTCTGGTACGAAATCATTGTTTTGAGTAAATACATATTTTATAAGGACCCTTCTTCATATCATTTTATATTTATACTCTTACTTCGATGGATTCTTCAGGTGATTTAATAAAAATGTTTCATCATGATGGTGGATTGTTTTCTTCCATATGAATAAATGTGTGCAATCATAGTCGACTTTGAATTGATTTAAGGTATTTTTTTCTTTCATTTTGGAGTTCAAATTTTAGTGTATTTTTTATTTTGTTAGATATCAGAGCAAGAATAGTTGTCTTGCTTTTATGTATGATATGTTTTTTACTTGACTTCATCCGAGTATTGTTAATAAGACTTTGAAAAAAATGTTGACAAAAACACATGTTGATGTAACCGATCACATCATACTAAAATAATGAAAGGGGAGCTAAAAAATAACTAATTTTTATTTCTTGAATATATTTTTGGATTGATTGATGGATAATGTATGAAATGGTTAACAAAAGAAACATTTCAGAAATGTTTTCTTATTAAACTTCTTGAACTTAGAGAAAGAGTAAACCTAAATATTTTTTAATTGTTGATTATCTTTGCTGAATTAAAAAAATTACAGGTGGGAATTCTGATCATTTAAGAATTATTTATAAGCATTTACTTGTGATAGTTGATTTCCAATCTGTAGAAATTTTCTTTTTACTCCACTCACATATGTTCCTTGCATGTTCTCACTTTCATTGGAATGTTTTGAAGAATATATGTATTTTTTTTTGTGTAATGATATTTTTTGGCCGTTGTTGCACTTTCTATTGCTTTTCAACCGAGTTTCTTTGTCATAATACTTCACTTCTCTCAATAACATGTCTTTTAAGAGTGAAATCATGCACGTGATGCGCAAAAGCTATACACCTTCCGTTTTGGGGACTTTTTCAAAGTAATAATATTTTTTTAAATTAATCATGCAAATGTTAGAGCTCAATTTCACCGCATTCTGTAGTTATCAGCCAGATATTTGATGAAGATCATTTGAGCAATGATGATGGCGCCATTCCAAAAAATGTAACATGGTTTTTGAATGACATCAAATCTGGTTACTAAAGGATTCATATGTTAGAATATGCAAGTAGAATATACGTGGATCTCAAGAAAGATGTGCCCATTTCCAGTTGTTAGTCAAAGTATAACCCTATTGTGCAACATACACTTTTAGTGTTTGATGAATAACAAGGCAAAAAAGGAGGCATGTGGAGGATCCATGTTTTGCATGCTTTGAAAAAAAATTAAAGTCATCCAAAAGTATCACAAACCCCTTAATGGAGTGCTTTATGATGGAATTGAATGAGGATCGTCGAAGGGTATTGGGTATTTCATGTCCTTTTATGTATTGTGAGGTGTGGTACTTGTGGTAGAAACACTTTCCGTTTAAGAAGGGATGATCTTGATAAGTATTTGATGTGTTTAACGGCTTTTTGGGCAGCAAATTTTAATTTTAACCTTATGATGGTGATGAATTCACCTCGGAATCAATGGTTCTTACCAATCAAGGATAAGTGTTTGATGATCATAATGATGGAGCTTGTGAGCCACCAGTTAAAAGGAGTGTAAGAAAAAATTGGTTAGTCATTTGATTAGAACTTTCTCCTGTTTTTCAACTTTGATTTCACTTGTTGCGGTTATAGATTGACAGTTTGGAATAGGGGTTTTTTTTGGTTCGTGCTTGGTGAATGTGAGCCTTTCTTTGTCTTCCATTTATCGAGGCTATTTGGCACTCGATCTCATGAAATGACATTTGAATCCATCAGCAATTTCAAAAATTTCATCGTTGAATCCTCATCACATTTCATCAATTCGACACGCATGAGTTACTTCGAAGGATATTGTTTTTAGACGAGTTGAATGCTCATTGTCGCAGAGAGGCGGTAAACCCATGGTTGGGGTTGAAGTCCCCGAATTGGGTTTGGCGCTGCTTGCGACGACAGAATAGTGAATTGTCTAAACAGAATATGGTAGTTCGTTTCTTTTTCAAGAACTGGGGATGCTAAAGACGAAACTGCATATCTCCGTCGCTCATACTTGAGCCGTTGCCTTTGCTTCGACGCCTACTCCACGGAGTGAAAAGCAAATCTTTCCACGGGCTTTTCTGTTCATACCGCTCGTCCAAGAAAACTGATTCGTTGAGATGCTGTGCGACTCATACATGCTCGTCTTTCAATCGTCGATATGCCGCCTTGTTACAACATCGATTGTGTACGGTTGCAATCGAGCTAAAGATGGATAGCTGTGTACAAGCTCGTGTTCATTATCGAGTATCGCGCAGATGGTTTTGGCTGCAAAAGTCAGTTCGATCGGCACTTGAAACAGGTTTCGCAAGATGGTACAAAGCAGTATGTAATTACATTTCCTAGCTAAGATTATAGAGTGGAACTGTCGAAGGCTAGAATTCCCGCTGTAAGTCAGAACTGTCTCACAGAATCGCTCATTTGCCTTGAAAAAAGATTTCCAGGATGGGATTGTGAGAAATCCGAGCTGCCAGTACCTCGACCGGGCTGTCTACCGCTATCTGTATGAAAATTTACAGTGACATCGAGCTGGAAATTCGCGGACGGAGAAGGGGTCCTAGTTTGACTTGACGTCTCCAGCTTCGCAACAAATTGTCGAGATGGTGGCTTCGTATGGAGCGAGCTCGCAGCATGTAGCAGCCTTCTGGCCGCCGCGCAGCTGAGCTCGGCATTTGTGATATGCCGTTACTAGGCCTCTTTGGCCACCATTGGCATGTCGCTCTTATTGCCCTTGTGTGCTCAGTCCCTCCCCCCCTCAGAATCTCGCTAGGACTTCATTTGCTTTGACCCCTGTGTGCTTCTTTACACTTGACAGTGGGCACATGCATGCCCCTCTCCATGTTTGTCGTGTGTGGATGTCCCTCCTGACTCTCACTGTCACATGTGGCTCCGTGCCACCGTCCATTCCCCGCGAAGGGGTAGCGACGATAAACATAATAATCTATCTATCTATCAGGGGTTGCTGATCCGTCCGTCTTCTACCGGCCTCATTTTCCCCTTCTCGCTGTGGCGCTCGTGTGGAAGGCTACAGCCTGTGTTGCTGACATGACGGGCATGTGCTCATTCCTTTCCACCATCGCCGTCCGGCCTGCGCTTTGATGCGCAGCTTGCCAACGCCCGCTGACGTTGGCGCATTGATGACCACCGCAGATTCGGCTCTTCCGCATTAACCAACCCGCATGCCCTCTTCTGGCCTCGTACGCTCTCCCTCACGCCTGAGTTCTTGCGACGCATGTCGTCCGGATCTGCACCTCGAGCCCGAATCAAGAGCTCGCTCAGGTGTTGCAACGCATTTCATCGCGCACATGCGCACAAATACGCAGGGCCAATCTGTCGCCTACGTGTCATCCCCTCGCCACGCCGTCCTCGTTCCTCTTCATTGCACTCCCACAGGTCGCGCAGTTCACGGGCGAGCTGAGGCTTCTGAAGCTACAAACGAGCTTCAACCTCAACGACGGTCGCACCCGACTTGGATACTCTCTCACTTGCCCGATAAATCCTCAGTCAATTCAACAGCTAGAAGCGAAAGACAGCCGAAGGTGAAAGCCGCTGTGCCATTTCGGAATTTCTCGTCAAACCACCATGTCGCCGACCCATGTCCCTGGCTCCAAGAGGCGCTCTCCGTCTGAACCTCGGATCCAGGACTTCCTCACCTGGGAGGCCCACTTCAGCTCCGCTTGCAGCAAGCGCCAACGATGTGACGGCTACGCTCTTCCTACAGCCACAGACAACATGCCAGCTCCGGCTGGCAGTCAAATCTGCCAGCAGCAGCAGCAGCAGGAGCAGCAGCAGCAGCAGCAGCAGCAGCAGCAGCAGCAGCAGCAGCAGCAGCAGCACCAGCACCAGCATTGGCAGCAGCAGCAGCAACAGCAGCAGCAGCAGCGGCAGCACCAGCACCAGCAACAGCAACAGCAGCAGCAGCAACACCAGCAGCAGCAACTACAGCCAACGGCTACTTCTGCCGCCGTGGTTGCCGACAACTGCGCCGCTGGACAAAGACGATGGTGGAGGAACAATCCAGAAGTGCGAGATTGGCAGACGCAGGCAGGCTCTGCTCGTGGCAGAAACTGGTCGTCTAACCCAGGGCTCGCTAACACTTCAGCTCCACCTCCTGCTGTCCTTGCTCGCAACCTTTCCCCTGGTGCTCCCGTCACGGTCCCCTGCAAATCTGCCCTACGCGACAAGGAAGACGATCTCGCTCTGGCTTCCAATGACGGAGAGCCCTCCCAGGCCCATCTTGCTGCGCTGATCAAGCTTCTGTCGCCTCAGCAGCAGCTCGCCCTGCTGGCGCTGCAGCAGCAGAGCCGCCTGCTCCAGCATCTCTCCGTCCACAAGGCTTCGTCGTCCGTCGTGGAAGCCCGTCACCGAGCCGTGACAGCGCCTCTGCCGCCAGTGTCCGATCAGGCTGGGAGGTGCGTGGCGATGACTCGGCAGAAAATGCATGCGACAGCAGAACAGCCTCGAGCATCCTCTGAGTTGGAGCATCCGAACCAACAAGCCGTGGAGCATGCGTCCCGTCATCGTGCCATGCACCGTCCATCGTGCGGCGTCCGCCCTTTCCTCTCACCGCCCTGGACGCCACCGCCACCTCTGTCCGTCAGGTGCGCTAAAGCAAAGGCTGGGGCAGAGCCTGTGTCGTCGTGCAGCGGGACAGATGAGCGGCCCACAATTGTGCATGATCCTGAAATGGCAGCCAATGGGGGTAAAGAAAAGAGAAGATGCGAGACAGCTGCTGCGAACTTGTCCATTCAAAAAGATTTTGTTGTCAGATACGATCAAGAGAACGAGCTTCGCCTCAGTCCTTGTTCCTCGCGTGAGCCCGCCACAGATTCTGGGAGAAACTCGAATGAGACCGAGCTGCACCTCCAACTCCAGGCCCTGCTGCTCCCGCGGTTCATTGCTGGTGCTCCGAGTGCTGAAACAGCAACTTCAGGATCAGCAGGAAGAGCAGCAGCCAGCGGAGCAGGATTTCTCAGGGAAGACTCTGACGCCAGCCTGCCAGGGCAGCAGAATGTTCGAGCACAGTGCACACAGCAGGCGGGCGCCCATTCCGTTGCCAACACGCTGGCTTCTTCTCCCAAAGGGCGCAGGCCATCCCTGTTTGAGCTGCTGAACATCGTGCCCCACAGTCCGTGGGCGCACCAAGTGTCTCTACAGCCGTGCACTCAGGAGGACGCGCAGCCGGAAAGAGATGTGAGTCACAGCAGCCGGCTGTCCCAACCTGTGCCAGCAGCTGTTCCCGCACTCCGTGTGACGCCAGCAGGCGGCTGTTCGGAGGCCTCCTGCTTGAATGTAGGGGAGGACATTCCATGTGGGAAAGAGCTTGCTCCCTCTCCAAAGCTTGGTGGTGGTGTTGCTCAGGCGAAGTCTCTATTGCATGCCACATCGCCTTCAACCCACTCCCCGGGTCCGATGCTATTTGGAGTCCGCCTGGTGAAGGGTTGCATTTCGTAACTCCTGCAGACTGTGCTTTTTAGCTCAAGACCTAGGGGGTTGCATGGCCGGCAATTTTAGAATATGCTACTAGTGACGGGATCATCTAACATCATTTTTTCTCCTCTGGCTTTGCTCAAGCAAGTCGGTTGATGTTAGTCCAACCTTCAAAACCTCTCAATGTCCTACTCTGAAATGTCCTCACAGGGAGGCAAGCAGCTACATGTTGTGCAGAAAAGAATAGTACCTGCTGGTCATCGTAGACTTTGCGAAACAGTGGGGACAGGGTGAAGGCTAGGCCACCGCCTATGTATGCAAGTTACGCTGTGGTCGGATTGTGATGTGCGTCACCTCTTCACCTCTGCATCATTAGCTCACTTGAAGAGTGAGGAAATACTGGTGCGTGCTGGCATATTCGTGCCACCACCAAAGGCACAACAATGAAATGGAATAGCCTAGGCAGCACGTTGGGGCAGCAGCGTTGTTGATGCAGCGTGCGGGCTTCCACGCTCGTTGCTTAAGTCAGCTGCCCCCCTCAGTCTGCTGCTCTAGAGTCTAAGTCTGGAAGCTCTGGATTTGTTACTCAGAAACGCGCGCGCCAGTGTTAGCGCCAGAAAGCAGCTGAAAACTGACAATGACTGATTGGAAAATGAAGAATGAACAACAATGGGAGACCCCTCCAAGTTCTAGACCCCCCCCCCCAGCTCTGTAGAGCTTGTTACTCAGTTCAACAGCCAATCAGAAAATAGCTCAGTTCAGGCTGGCAGGTTTTCTCGGTGAGGCCTGCCAGACAGCCGACAGCCCAAAACCCGGGCGTCGTCCGTTTTGCCTGAAAACTGGACCATACCATAATACCGCCGCTGCGAACGCAGCCGTGCGGTCAGAATCTGCTAGAAAAATAGTAGCGAGGAGTTATGGCAGCCTAAACCCAGATAATGCCCACAACGGTTTATGCTGCCACACAGGGCCATGCAACATGCAACTGGGACCCTAGGCAGTGCATGACGATGCAGACGCAATGGGATGCGATGGAACGCATGCAAGCAACAAATGCGGCGTCAATGACCGCCGGCGGCACGACCGCCGAGGAGGCCTGCCGATGGAGCTGAGCGCGTCGCCTGAGAGAGGAGGCTCCAGCGACCTGTGAGAAGACCTCAGCGTGCGTCGGCTCCACCGGACGACACTCCATCAGCGTCGAGTCTCGCCGTCAGTCATCTGCACGCCGATGTACACAAGCCGGGAGGACACAACAGAGCACAATGAGAGATGTGCAAAAACCAACACTCCCCCATGACTCACAGGCGTAGTGCACATGGGCGGACAGGGACATGGTCAACATCCAGACTCCCCCAGGGCATGCAGAGACGCAGGCAGAGATAAAGAGAGAGCCACTCACGGACGTACACCGACCGAACTCACAGCCTTCTTGAACGAGTCGCGCTTCAGTGCCTTGGTCAGGAAGTCAGCCAACTGCCGTGCTGTCTCAACCCACACAATGCTGATGCTACCGTCATGCAACAATGAACGCACATAGTGATACTCAACGTTGATGTGCTTTGTGCGTGTGTGATGCACGCCGTCATTGTCGGCGATGGCCATGGCACTCTCATTGTCACAGTGCAACGTGATGGATGGGACAGACTGACGCAACTCGGACAACAGACGACGCAACCACACACTCTCACACGCGCCTGATCCAAGAGCCACGTACTCAGCCTCAGCAGTGCTGCGTGCAATGCACCCTTGCTTGCCACTGCGCCAGGACACAGCCGTGCCGCCAATCAGAAAGATCCAGCCTGTGCGACTCTTACCGTCCGGACTGCCGGCCCAGTCGCTGTCGGTGTAGCCCGCTGCGACAACAGACGGTTGACGGCGGAACATGAGCCCACGCCGAGGAGTCAAGACGACATAGCGCAGTACTCGGATCGCGGCCTCGTGGTGGAGGTGACGCGGCTCCTGAGAGAACTGGGCCAGGAGGTTGACGGCGAACGCGATGTCTGGACGCGTCGTCGTCGCCAGGAACATCAGTGACCCGATGACTCGCAGGTACGTGGTCACGTCAACTGGCTCCCCCACAACAGCTGGGTCAGGACTCTTCAGCTTCACCTGGCCATCGGGCGACATGGGTGAGGATGCGCTTGGCACGAGTGGCAGGTCCTCGGCGAAGCGAGTGGACAAGGTCTGCACATAGGCAGCCTGGTGAACGTGTAGGATGCCCTGGGAGCGATCATGCTCAAGCTCCATGCCCAGGAAGACTCGGGCAGAGCCCAGGTCCTTCATCTGGTAGGCGGCGTGCAGCAAGTCCTTGACGCGCTGGATGGCGGCCGTGTCTGGCGACGCAATGAGGAGATCATCGACGTAGACCAGCACAGCGGCGAAGGTCTGACCTCGCGGGCTGATAAACAGTGCGGGGTCAGCAGNGAGCCAGTAGACGCGACAGGCGCTGCTGGCTCGGAGGGGCCAGCGGACGTGACAGGGACTGTCGGCCCGGAGGGGCCAGGGGACGCGACTGAGGCTGCTGGTCCGGAGGGGCCAGCGGACGCGACAGGGGCTACAGGCGAAGAAGGGCCGGTAGATGCGACAGGTGCTGCTGGTCCGGAGGGGCCAGCGGACGTGGCCGGGGCTGTCGACTCGGAAGGGCCAGCTGACACGACAGGTGCGGCTGGCCCGGAGGGAACAGCGGACGCGACAGGTGCTGTTGGCCCGGACGGGACAGGGGACGCGACAGGTGCTGCAGGTCCTGAAGGGCTAGTGGACGCGACTGGGACCGTTGGCCCGGGGGGGCCAGTGGACGCGACCGGGGCTACCGGCTCAGAGGGACGGGGTGATGTGTCACCCGGAAGCGACAGGACGAAGGAAGGACTCACCACTCCCCCACGCGACGGGAGGGACACAGACGAGCCGGACCGGATGAGGTCGCGGGGAAACAGGTCCTCGAAGAAGAGGGCATCGCGAGACTCGACGATGCAGTGGCGGGACGGGTCCCAGAAGCGCCAGGCCTTGGACTGACGAGACACCCCAAGGAAGGTGCAGGGACGCCCGCGGGGGGCGAGCTTGCCGCCCTGCTGCGGGGCGGGAAGCCACACAACGGCGACGCAGCCCCAGACTCGAGCGGGGCGCAGGTCAGCGCACCGACCGCACTAGTGCTGGTAGGGCGTGGACTGGCGGGGAAGGGGACCGTGGGGAACCCGGTTCCAGACCCAGGTCATGTAGGCCATGGCTTCGAAATAGAAGCCGTCAGAGAGACCAGACTCGACGCGCATGGTGCGGACGGCGTCGGCCATGGTACGGTTCCACCGTTCGGAGACGCCGTTCTGGGCGGGTGTGTAGGGCGCAGACGTCTCATGGTGGATCCCGCGGGAGGCGAGAAAGGTCGTGGCCTCACCTAGGTACTCGCCACCGCGATCGGAGCGAAAGCGGCGGAGGGGGCGCCCACACTCGCGCTCCGCGAGGACAAGCCAGTCCTGAATGGTACGGGCGACATCGCTCTTCTGCCGGAGGCAGAAGACCCAGCGGTAGCGAGAGTAGTCGTCCGTAAGAGTGAGGACGTATCGGCCGCGCTCACCGACAGACTCAGTGGGGAGAGGGCCCATGACATCCGAGTGGACAAGGTCAAGAGGGGCGGACGCGCGGGAGGAAGACAAGGGGTAGGTGGACCGGTGCATCTTCCCCTGAGCGCAGTCAATGCACTCAGTGGGGCACGGGAGAGGAAAAGTCTCTGGGTCAAGGCCCTTGGCCGGCTGGGTGCGAAGCATGCTCTCTACGGCGGCCGAGTGGACGTGGCAAAGGCGGCGGTGCAAGAGGCGGGTGTGCTGCGGAGACAGCGTGCTGGTGACAAACACATGACCTGTGGCTGCCGACGGGGAGGAGAGGGGAGGCGAAGAAGAGAGGCGGGGAACGTGCCACAAGTTGCCACGAGCGGTTGCGTGCAGGATGACAAGACCAGACGGACGCAACGACACAGTGCCGACACCACGCGAGTGCACAACATCCATACTCATGCGGTCAAGGGCAGTCACGGACAGGAGGCTGAGCTCAAGACCAGGGACAAAGAGGACATCAGTCAGGAAGACGTCACCGGCTGGACCACGAAAACGAACGACGCCAACACCACGCACAGGTAACACCTGTCCAGAGCCTGTCCGGACACCGGAGACATCGCCGACAGGACCGAGCATACTGAAGGCCTCGCGAAAGGCCGTCATGTGATGCGTGGCCCCGGAGTCGATGATCCAGGTCTCAGCAGGATCCTGGACAGGGGTCGCCAGATCACTAACGGTCACGTGGCAGCAAGCGAGGGACGCGGACGCGGTAGAAGGGGGCGCGAAGCGAGACTGCCAATCATCAAGCCATGCGGTGTCGTCAAGAAGTGGGGTGGCGGAGACCACGGGAGGCGACGAGATAGACGAAGAAGGAGGACAGGACCGCAAC
>SZWC01016755.1:6172-16342 GCA_023375785.1 Penium margaritaceum
GGGTTGGAAGTTGTGTTGGAAGTTGGATTGAAAGTTGTGTTGGAAGTTTGGTTGGAAGCTGGGTTCGAAGTTTGGTTGGAAGTTGGATTGGAAGTTGGGTTGGAAGTGGGGTTGGAATTTGGGTTGGAAGTTGGGATGGAAGTTGGGATGGAAGTTTGGTTGGAAGTTGGGTTGGAAGTTGGGTTGGAAGTTGGCTTGTAAGTTGGGTTGGAAGTTAGGTTGGAAGTTGGGCTGGGAGCTGGGTTAGAGGGTTGGAAGCTGGGTTGGAAGTTGGGTTGCAAGTTGGGTTGGAAGTTGGGTTGCAAGTTGGGTTGGAAGTTGGGTTGGAAGTTGGGTTGGAAGTTGGGATGGAAGTTGGGATGGAAATTGGGTTTGAAGTCGCGATGGAAGTTGGGATGGAAGTTGGATTGGAAGTTGGGTTGGAAGTTGGGTTGGAAGTTGGGTTGGAAGTTGGGTTGGATGTTGGGTTGGAAGTTCAGTTAGCAGCTGGGCTGGAAGTTGGGTTGGAAGTTGGATTGGAAGTCGGGTTGGAACTTGGGTTGGAAGTTGGGTTGGAAGTTGAGTTGGAAGTTGGGTTCAAAAGTTGGGTTGGATGTTGGGTTGGAAGTTCGGTTAGAAGCAGGGTTGGAAGTTGGGTTGGAAGTTGGGCTGGAAGTTGGGTTGGAAGTTGGATTGGAAGTCGGGTTGGAACTTGGGTTGGAAGTTGGGTTGGAAGTTGAGTTGGAAGTTGGGTTCAAAAGTTGGGTTGGATGTTGGGTTGGAAGTTCGGTTAGAAGCAGGGTTGGAAGTTGGGTTGGAAGTTGGGCTGGAAGTTGGGTTGGAAGTTGGATTGGAAGTCGGGTTGGAACTTGGGTTGGAAGTTGGGTTGGAAGTTGAGTTGGAAGTTGGGTTCAAAAGTTGGGTTGGATGTTGGGTTGGAAGTTCGGTTAGAAGCAGGGTTGGAAGTTGGGTTGGAAGTTGGGCTGGAAGTTGGGTTGGAAGTTGGATTGGAAGTCGGGTTGGAACTTGGGTTGGAAGTTGGGTTGGAAGTTGAGTTGGAAGTTGGGTTCAAAAGTTGGGTTGGATGTTGGGTTGGAAGTTCGGTTAGAAGCAGGGTTGGAAGTTGGGTTGGAAGTTGGGCTGGAAGTTGGGTTGGAAGTTGGATTGGAAGTCGGGTTGGAACTTGGGTTGGAAGTTGGGTTGGAAGTTGAGTTGGAAGTTGGGTTCAAAAGTTGGGTTGGATGTTGGGTTGGAAGTTCGGTTAGAAGCAGGGTTGGAAGTTGGGTTGGAAGTTGGGCTGGAAGTTGGGTTGGAAGTTGGATTGGAAGTCGGGTTGGAACTTGGGTTGGAAGTTGGGTTGGAAGTTGAGTTGGAAGTTGGGTTCAAAAGTTGGGTTGGATGTTGGGTTGGAAGTTCGGTTAGAAGCAGGGTTGGAAGTTGGGTTGGAAGTTGGGCTGGAAGTTGGGTTGGAAGTTGGATTGGAAGTCGGGTTGGAACTTGGGTTGGAAGTTGGGTTGGAAGTTGAGTTGGAAGTTGGGTTCAAAAGTTGGGTTGGATGTTGGGTTGGAAGTTCGGTTAGAAGCAGGGTTGGAAGTTGGGTTGGAAGTTGGGCTGGAAGTTGGGTTGGAAGTTGGATTGGAAGTCGGGTTGGAACTTGGGTTGGAAGTTGGGTTGGAAGTTGAGTTGGAAGTTGGGTTCAAAAGTTGGGTTGGATGTTGGGTTGGAAGTTCGGTTAGAAGCAGGGTTGGAAGTTGGGTTGGAAGTTGGGCTGGAAGTTGGGTTGGAAGTTGGATTGGAAGTCGGGTTGGAACTTGGGTTGGAAGTTGGGTTGGAAGTTGAGTTGGAAGTTGGGTTCAAAAGTTGGGTTGGATGTTGGGTTGGAAGTTCGGTTAGAAGCAGGGTTGGAAGTTGGGTTGGAAGTTGGGCTGGAAGTTGGGTTGGAAGTTGGATTGGAAGTCGGGTTGGAACTTGGGTTGGAAGTTGGGTTGGAAGTTGAGTTGGAAGTTGGGTTCAAAAGTTGGGTTGGATGTTGGGTTGGAAGTTCGGTTAGAAGCAGGGTTGGAAGTTGGGTTGGAAGTTGGGCTGGAAGTTGGGTTGGAAGTTGGATTGGAAGTCGGGTTGGAACTTGGGTTGGAAGTTGGGTTGGAAGTTGAGTTGGAAGTTGGGTTCAAAAGTTGGGTTGGATGTTGGGTTGGAAGTTCGGTTAGAAGCAGGGTTGGAAGTTGGGTTGGAAGTTGGGCTGGAAGTTGGGTTGGAAGTTGGATTGGAAGTCGGGTTGGAACTTGGGTTGGAAGTTGGGTTGGAAGTTGAGTTGGAAGTTGGGTTCAAAAGTTGGGTTGGATGTTGGGTTGGAAGTTCGGTTAGAAGCAGGGTTGGAAGTTGGGTTGGAAGTTGGGCTGGAAGTTGGGTTGGAAGTTGGATTGGAAGTCGGGTTGGAACTTGGGTTGGAAGTTGGGTTGGAAGTTGGGATGGAAGTTGGGTTGGAAGTTGGGTTGGAAGTTGGGTTGGAAGTTGGGGTGAAAGTTGTGTTAGCAACTGGGTTGGATGCTGGGTTGGGAGTTGGGTTGGAATTTGGGTTGGAAGTTGGGTTGGAATTTGGGTTGGAAGTTGGGTTGGAAGTCTGGTTGGATGTTGGGTTGGATGTTGGGATGGAAGTTGGGATGGAAGTTGGGATGGAAGTTGGGTTTGAAGTTGGGATGGAAGTTGGGATGGACGTTGGGCTGGAAGTTGTGTTGGAAGTTGGGTTGGAAGTTGGGTTGGAAGCTAGGTTGGAAGCTGGGATGGACGTTGGGATGAAAGTTGGGCTGGAAGTTGGGTTGGAAATTGGGTTGGAAGTTGGGTTCGAAGTTGAATTGGAAGTTGGATTGGAAGTTGGATTGGAAGTTGGATTGGAAGTTGGGTTGGAAGTTGGGTTGGATGTTGGGTTGGAAGTTGGGATGGAAGTTGGGAGGGAAGCGGGGATGGAAGTTGGGATGGAAGCTGGGATGGAAGTTGGGTTGGAAGTTGGGTTGGAAATTGGGTTGGAAGTTGGGTTGGAAGTTGGGTTGGAAGTTGGGTTGGAAGTTGGGTTGGAAGTTGGGTTGGAAGATGGGTTGGAAGCTATGTTGGATACTAGGTTGGAAGTTGGGTAGGAATTTGGGTTGGAAGTTGGGTTGGAAGTTGTGTTGGAAGTTGGGTTGGAAGCTGGGTTGGAAGTTGGGATGGAAGTTGGGATGAAAGTTGGGCTGGAAGTTGGGTTGGAAGCTGGATTGGAAGTTGGGTGGGAAGTTGGGTTGGAACTGATGCTCTAGTGCCAAAGTGTGACGCTCTTGTGCCAAAGTGTGACGCTCTAGTGCCTAAGTGTGAAGCTCTACTGCCAAAGTGTGACGCTCTAGTGCCAAAGTGTGACGCTCTAGTGTCAAAGTGTGACGCTCTAGTAGCAAAGTGTGAAGATCTAGTGCCAAAGTCTGAAGCTTTAGAGCCACATCGTGAAGCTCTAGTGCCAAAGTGTGACGCTCCTGTGTTAAAGTGTGACGCTCTAGTGCCATATTGTAAAGCTATAGTGCCAAAGTGTGACACTCTAGTGCCAAAGTGTGACACTCTAGTGCCAAAGTGTGACGCTCTGGTGTTAAAAGTGTGTAGTTATCGTGCTAAAGTGTAATTCTCTAGTGCCAAAGTGTGCCGTCTAGTGCCAGCGTGTGATGCTCTAGTGCCGAAGTGTGACGCTCTAGTGCCAAAGTATGACGCTCTAGTGCCAAAGTGTGGCGGACTAGTGCCAACGTGTGACGCTCTAGTGCCAAAGTGTGGAGCTCTAGTGCCAAATATGTGATGCTCTAGTGCCAATTTGTGATGCTCTAGTGCCAAAGTGTGACACTATAGTGCCAAAGTATGACGCTCTAGTGCCAGTGTGATACACTAGTGCTTAAGTGTGATGCTCTAGTGCCAAATTGGGACACTCTACTGTATAAGTATGACGCTCTGGTGCTACAGTGTAATGCTCGAGTGCTAACCTGTGAAGCTCTAGTGCCAATGTGTGACGCTCTAGTGCCACAGTGTGTGACGCTTCAATGCCAATGTGTGAAACTCTAGTTGCAAAGTGTGAAGCTCTTTTGCCAGAGTGTGACGCTCCAGTGCAAAAGTTTGATGCTCTAGTTCCAACGTGTGAAGCTATAGTGCCAAAGTGTGACGCTCTACTGCCAAGGTATGAAGCTCTAGTGCCAATGTGTGTTGCTCTAGTGCTTAAGTGCGATGCTCTAGTGCCAAAGTGTGACGCTCTATTGCCTAAGTGTGTAGCTTTACTGCCAAAGTGTGACGCTCTAATGCCAAAGTGTGACGCTCTAGTGCCAAAGTGTGAAGCTCTAGTGCCAAATTGTGAAGCTCTAGTGCTACATTGTGAAGCTCTAGTGCCAAAGTGTGACGCTAATGTGCCAAATTGTGACGCTCTAGTGCCAAAATGTGACGCTCTAGTTCCAACGTGTGAAGCTCTAGTGCCAAAGTGTGACGCTCTAGTACCAACGTGTGAAGCTCTAGAACCAAAGTGTGAAACTCTATTGCCAAATTGTGAAGCTCTAGTGCCAAAGTGTGACGCTCTAGTGCTTAAGTGTGACGCTCTAGTGCCAAAGTGTGACGCTCTAGTGCCAGCGTGTGAAGCTCTACTTCCAACGTGTGACGCTCTAGTGCGAAAGTGTGACTCTTTAGTGCCAAAGTGTAAAGCTCTAGTGCCAAAGTGTGAAGCTCTAGTGCCATATTGTGAAGCTCTAGTGCCAGAGTGTGACGCTCCTGTGCCAAAGTGTGACGCTCTAGTGCCAAATTGTGACGCTCTAGTGCCAAAGTGCGACGCTCTAGCGCCTAAGTGTGACACTCTAGTGCCAAAGTGTGACTTTATAGTGCCAAAGTGTGAAGCTCCACTGCCAAAGTGTGACGCTCTAGTGCTAAAATGTGACGCTCTAGTGCCAAAGTGTAAAGCTCTACTGCCAAAGTGTGACGCTCTAGTGCCCAATTTTGACACTCTAGTGCCAAAGTGTGAAGCTCCACTGCCAAAGTGTGACGCTCTAGTGCTAAAATGTGACGCTCTAGTGCCAAAGTGTAAAGCTCTACTGCCAAAGTGTGACGCTCTAGTGCCCAATTTTGACACTCTAGTGCCAACGTGTGACACTCTTGTGCCAAAGTCTGACACTCTAGTGCCAAAGTGTGAAGCTCTTGTGCCAAAGTGTGACGCTCTAGTGCCAAAGAGTGACGCTCTAGTGCCAACGTGTGACACTCTTGTGCCAAAGTCTGACACTCTAGTGCCAAAGTGTGAAGCTCTTGTGCCAAAGTGTGACGCTCTAGTGCCAAAGAGTGACGCTCTAGTGCCAACGTGTGACACGCTAGTGCCAAAGTGTCACACTCTAGTGCCACAGTGTATGACGCTCTAGTGCCAATGTGTGACGCTCTAGTGTCAAAGTGTGATGCTCTAGTGCCAAAACGTGACGCTCTAGTACCAAAGTACGACGCTCTAGTGCCAAAGTGTGAAGCTTTAGTACCAAAGCGTGACGCTCTAGTGCCAATGTGTGACATTCTAGTGCCAAAGTGTGACGCTCTAGTGCTATAGTGTGACGCTCTAGTGCCAAGGTGTGAAGCTCTAATGCCAAAGTGTGAAGCTCTAGTGCTACATTGTGAAGCTCTAGTGCCAAAGTGTGACGCTCGTGTGCCAAATTGTGACGCTCTAGTGCCAAAGTGTGAAGATCTAGTTCCAATGTGTGAAGCTCTAGTACCAAAGTGTGTCGCTCTAGTGCCAACGTGTGAAGCTCTAGTGCCAAAGTGTGAAACTATAGTGCCACATTGTGAAGCTCTAGTGCCAGAGCGTGACGCTCCTGTGCCAATGTGTGACGCTCTAGTGCCAAAGTGTGACGCTCTAGTGCCAAAGTGTGACGCTCTAGCGCCCAAGTGTGACACTCTAGTGCCAAAGTGTGACGCTATAGTGCCAAAGTGTGAAGCTCTCCTGCCAAAGTGTGACGCTCTGGTGCCAAAGTGTGACGCTCTAGGGCCAAAGTGTGAAGCTCTAGTGCCAAAGTGTGACGCTCTAGTGTCAAAGTGTGACACGCTAGTGCCAACGTGCGACACTCTAGTGCCAAAATGTGACACTCTAATGCCAAAGTGTGAAGTTCTTGTGCCGAAGTATGACGCTCGAGTGCCAAAGAGTGACGCTCTAGTGCCAAAGTGTGACACGCTAGTGCCAAAGTGTCACACTCTAGTTCCACAGTGTATGACGCTGTAGAGCCAAAGTGTGACGCTCTAGTGCCAAAGTGTGACGCTCTAGTGCCAAAGTGTGACGCTCTAGTACCAAGAAGTGACGCTGTAGTGCCAAAGTGTGAAGCTTTAGTACCAAAGTGTGATGCTCTAGTGCCAAAGTGTGACAGTCTAGTGCCAAATTGTGACGCTCTAGTGCCATAGTGTGACCCTCTAGTGCCAAAGTGTGAAGCTCTAGTGGCAAAGTGTGATGCTCTAGTGCAAAAGTGCGACACTCTATAACCAAAGTGTGATGCTCTAGTGCCAAAGTGTGACGCTCTAGTGCCAAAGTGTGCAGCTCTAAACCCAAAGTGTGACGCTCCAGTGCCAACGTGTGACTCTCTAGTGCCAAAGTATGACGATCTGGTGCCAAAGTGTGACGCTTTAGTGCCGAAAGTATCACGCTCTAGTGCCAACGTGTGATGCTCTAGTGCCAAAGTGTGACGCTCTAGTACCAAAGTGTGACGCTCTAATGCGAATGTGTGACGCTCTAGTGCCAATGTGTGACGCTCTAGTGCCTAAGTGTGATGCTCTTGTACTTAAGTGTGATGCTCTTGTGCCAAAGTGTGACGCTCTAGTGCCAAAGTGTGGAGCTCCAGTGCCAAAGTGTGAAGCTTTAGTACCAAAGTGTGACGCTCCAGTACCAAAGTGTGATGCTCTAGTTCCAAAGTGTGAAGCTCTTATGCCAAAATGTGAAGGTCTAGTACCAAATTGTGGATATCTAGTGCCAAAGTGTGACACTCTAGCGTGAAGTTGTGACGCTCTAGTGATATAGTGTGACTCTCTAGTGCCAAGGTGTGAAGCTCTAGTGCTAAAGTGTGACGCTCTAGTGTCAAAGTGTGCCATCTCGTTCCAAAGTGTGACACTCTAGTGCCAAAGTGTGATGCTTTACTGCCAAAGTGTGACACTCTAGTGCCAAAGTGTGACGGACTAGTGCCAAAGTGTGACGCTCTAGTGTCAAAGTGTGGAGCTCTAGTGCCAAAGTGTGACGCTATAGTGCCAACGTGTGAAGCTCTCATGCCAAAGTGTGACGCTTTAGTGCCTAAGTGTGCACTCTAGTGCCAAAATATTAAGCTCTAGTACGTAGTTGTGACGCTCTAGTGCCAAAGTGTGATGTTGTAGAGCCAAAGCGTAAATCTCCAGTGCAAACGTGTAACACTCTAGTGCCACGGTGTGTGACGCTCTAGTGTTAAAGTGTGATGCTCTAGTGCCAAAGTGTGACGCGCTAGTGCCAAAGTGTGACGCTCTTTGCCAAAGTGTGATGCTCTAGTGCCAAAGTGTGATGCTCTAGTGCCAAAGTGTGACGCTCTAGTGCCAAAGTGTGGAGCTCTAGTGCCAATGTGTGACTCTCTAGCGACAAAGTGTGAAGCTCTAGTGCCAAAGTGTGAAGATCTAGTGCCAAAGAGGGACGCTATAGCGTCAAAGTGTGGCGATGTTGTGCCAAATGGTGACGCTCTAGTTCCAAAGTGTGAAGCTCTTGTCCCAAAGTGTGACGCCCTAGTGCCAAAGTGTGACGCTCTAGTGCCAATGTGTGAATCTCTAGTGCAAAAGTGTGAAACTCTAGTGACAAATTGTGAAGCTCTAGTTCCAAATTGTGGCGCTCCAGTGCCAAAGTGTGACGCTCTAGTGCCAAAGTGTGACACTATAGTGCCATTTTTGTACGCTCGAATGCCAAAGTGTGAAGCTCTAGTGCCAAAGTGTGACGCTCTAGTACCAAAGTGTGACATTCTAGTGCCAAAGTGTGACGCTCTAGTGCCAAAGTGTGACGCTCTAGTGCCAAAGCATGACGCTCAAGTGCCAAAGTATGATGCTTTAGTGCCAAAGAGTGACGCTCTAGTGCCAGAGTGTGATGCTCTAGTGCCAATGTGTGACACTCTAGTGCCAAAGTGTGACGCTCTAGTGCCAAAGAGTGAAGCTCTACTGCCGAAGTGTGACTCTCTAGTGCCAAAGTGTGAAGCTATAGTGACAAAGTATGTTGTATAATGCCAAAGTGTGACACTCTAGTGCCAAAGTGTGAGGCTGTAGTGCCAACGGGTGACGATCTAGTGCCAAAGTGTGAAGCGCTAGTGCTAATGTATGACGGTATAGTGCCAAAGCGTGCTCTGACCATTTGTGACTCGTATTATGAGTTGTCAACTTTGACCACACACAGCTAATTTCTTTGGTCAATGGCAGTATATATGCATACTTTGGTCGGTCACTGTGCATGGTAGCCACACCGTGCTACTAATTGTTGAATGTCATTGTCCTTTCTAGTTCAAAACTAATATTCCGAAACCATTGTTTCCCCCTTTGACCATTTGTGACTCGTGTTATGGGTTGTGAACGTTGACCACCCATACTGAAATTCATTGGTCATGGTCAGTGACATATGCCTAGTTTGATTGTTCGGTGTGCATAGTAGCCACACTGTGCCACCATGTATTGGAGTTCTTTGTCCTTTTCAGTCAGTACATAGGGTTCCCAAACCATTGTATCTCCCTCTTACCATTTGTGACTCGTGTTATGAGTTGTCGATGTTGACCACACATAGTGGACTTCTTTGGTCATAGTCAGTGACATATGCATCCTTTGGTTGGTCACTGTGCATGCTAGCCACAACGTGCCTCTTCTTGTTGAAGGTCTTTGTACTTGCTAGTTGATAGCTAGTGTTCCCAATCCATTGTTTCCCCCTCCGACCATTGGTGACTCGTGTTATGAGTTGTCAACGTTGACCACACATAGTGACATTCTTTGGTCATGGTCAGTGACATATGCCTACTTTGGTTTGTCATTGTACATGGTAGCCACACCGTGCGACTACTTATTGAAGGTCCTTGTGCTTGCTAGTTGATACGTGGCGTTCCCAAACCATCGTTCCCCCCTTTGACCATTTGTGACTCGTATTATGAGTTGTCAACGTTGACCTCACACAGCGGATTTCTTTGGTCAAAAGGCAGTACAAATGCCTACTTTGGTCGGTCATTGTGCATGGTAGCCACTCCGTGCTACTACTTATTGAAGGTCGTTGTACTTGATAGTTAAAACCTAATAATGCGAAACCATTGTTTCCCCCTCTGACCATATGTGACTCGTGTTATGGGTTGTGAATGTTGACCACCCATACTGAAATTAGTTGGTCATCGTCAGTGACATATGTCTAGTTTGGTTCTTCGGTGTGCATAGAAGCCACACCGTGCCACCACGTATTCAAGTTATTTGTCCTTTCTAGTCAATACACAGGGTTCCCAAACCATTGTCTTTCCCTCTGACCATTTGTGACTCGTTTTATGAGTTGTCAATGTTGACCACACATAGTGGACTTTTTTGGTCATAGTCAGTGACGTATGCATCCTTTGGTTGGTCACTGTGCATGCTAGCCACACCATGCCACTAATTCTTAAAGGTCTTTGTACTTGCCTGTTGATAGCTAGTGTTCCCAGCCCATTGTTTCCCCCTCTCACCATTCGTGACTCGTGTTATGAGTTTTCAACATTGACCACACACTATGAAATTCTTTTGGTCATGGTTAGTGGCACATGCCTACTTTGGTTGGTCACTGTACATGGTAGCCACACTGGTTGGAAGTTGGGTTGGAAGTTGGGTTGCAGATTGGGCTGGAAATTGGGTTGGAAGTTGGGTTGGAAGTTGGATTGGAGGTTGGGTAAGACGTTGGGTTGGAAGTTGGGTTGGAAGTTGGGTTGGAAGTTGGGTTAGAAGTTGGGTTGGAAGTTGGGTTGGATGTTGGGATGGAAGTTGGGATGAAATTTGTGTTAGAAGTTGGGTTGGAAGTTGGGTTGGAAGTTGGGTTGAACGTTGGGTTGGAAGCTGGGTTGGAAGCTGGGTTGCAAGTTGGGTTGGAAGGTGGGTTGGAATTTGGGTTGGAAGTTGGGTTGGAAGTTGGGTTGGAAATTGGGTTGGAAGTTGGGTTGGAAGTTGGGTTGGAAGTTGGGTTGGAAGTTGGGT
>SZWC01016755.1:24145-37429 GCA_023375785.1 Penium margaritaceum
GTTGGGATGGAAGTTGGGATGGAAGTTGGGTTTGAAGTTGGGATGGAAGTTGGGATGGAATTTGGGTGGGAAGTTGGGTTGGACGTTGGGTTGGAAGTTGGGTTGGAAGTTGGGTTGGACGTTGGGTTGGAAGTTGAGTTGGAAGTTGGGTTGAAAGTTGAATTTGAAGTTGGGTTGAAAGTTGGATTGGAAGCTGGATTGTTTTATGGGTTGGAAGTTGGGTTGGAAGTTGTGTTGGAAGTTGTGTTGGAAGTTGGGTTGGAAGTTGGGTTGGAAATTGGATTGGAAGTTGGGTTGGAAGTTGGCTTGGAAGTTGGCTTGGAAGTTGGGTTGGAAGTTGGGTTGGAAGTTGGGCTGGAAGTTGGGTGGATGTTGGGATGGAAGTTGGGATGGAAGTTGGGTTTGAAGTTAGGATGGAAGTTGGGCTGAAATTTGGGTTGGAAGCAGGGTTAGAAGCTGGGTTGGAAGTTGGGTTGGAAGTTGGGTTGGAAGTTGGGTTGGATGTTGGGATGGAAGTTGGGATGGAAGTATGGTTTGAAGTTGGGATGGAAGTTGGGATGGAAGTTGGAATGGAAGTTGGGTTGGACGTCGGGTTGGAAGTTGGGTTGGAAGTTGGGTTGGACGTTGGGTTGGAAGTTGAGTTGTAAGTTGGGTTGAAAGTTGGGTTGGAACTTGGGTTGAAAGTTGGGTTGGAAGCTGGGTTGTATGCTCGGTTGGAAGTTGGGTTGGAAGTTGTGTTAGAAGTTGGGTTGGATGTAGGGATGGAAGTTGGGATCGAAGTTGGGTTTGAAGTTGGGATGGAAGTTGGGATGGAAATTGGGTTGGAAGTTGGGTTGGACGTTGGGTTGGAAGTTGGGTTGGAAGTTGTGTTGGACGTTGGGTTGGAAGTTGAGTTGTAAGATTGGGAATACTAGCTATCAACTAGAAAGCACAAAGACATTCAATACGCAGTGACATGGCATGGCAACCATGTACAATGACAAACCAAAGTAGGCATATGCCACTAACAATGACCAAAATAATTTCACAGTGTGTGGTCAACGTTGAAAACTCATAACACGAGTCACAAATGCTCATAGGGGGAAACAATGGATTGGGAATTCTAGTTATCAACTATGAAGTACAAATACCTTCAACAAGTAGTGGCACGGTGTGGCTAGTGTGTACAGTGACCAACCAAAGGGTGCATACGTCACCCACTACGACCAAAGAAGTCCACTATGTGTGGTCAACATTGACAATTCATAACACGAGTCAAAAATGGTCAGAGGGAGAGACAATGGATTGGGAACCCTATGTAGCGTATAGAAAAGACAGAGAACTTCAATAAGTAGTGACACGGTGTGGCTATTATGCACACTGAACAACCAAACTAGGCATATGTCACTGATCATGACCAAACGAATGTCACTATGTGTGGTCTACTTTGACAACTCACAACACGAGTCACAAATGGTCACAGTAGGAAACAATGGTTTGTGAATACTAGTTATCGACTAGCAAGTACAAAGACATTCAATATGTAGTGGCATAGTGTGGCTACCATGCATAGTGACCAACCAAAGTATGCATATGTCACTGACCATGACTGAAGAATTTCACTTCATGTGGTCAACGTTGACAACTCACAAGAAGAGTCACAGATAGTCAAAGGGGGTAACAATCGTTTTGGAACACTAGCTATCAACTAGAAAGCACAGAGACCTTCAATACGCAGTGACACGGCGTGGCAACCATGTACAGTGACAAACGGAAGTAGGCATTTGCCACTAACCATGCCCAGAAGAATTTCACAGTGCGTGGTCAACGTTGAAAACTCATAACACGAGTCACAAATGGTCAGAGGGGAGAACAATGGGTTGGGAACACAAGTTATCAAGTAGCAAGTACAAAGAACTTCAACTAGTAGTGGCACGCTGTGGCTAGCGTACACAGTGACCAACCAAAGGAGGCATACGTCCCTGACCACGACCAAAGAAGTCCACTATGTATGGTGAACATTGAAAACTCATAACACGTCACAAATGGACAGAGGGAGAGAAAATGGTTTGGGAACCCTATATATCGACTTGAAAGGGCAAATAACTTCAATACGTAGTGGCACGGTGAGGCTACTATGCACAACAAACAACCAAACTAGGCATATGTCACTGACCATGACCAAAGAATATCAATATGGGTGGTCAACGTTCACAATCCATAACACAAGTCACAAATGGTCAGAGGGGAAAACAATGGTTTCGGAATATTAGTCTTCAACTAGCAAGTACAACGGCCTTCAATAAGTAGTAGCACGGTGTGGCTACCATGCACAATGACCGACCAAAGTAGGCATATGTACTGCCTTTGGCAAAAGAAATCCGCTGTGTGTGGTCAACGTTGACAACTCATAATACGAGTCACAAATGGTCAGACGGGGGACGATGGTTTGGGAACACCAGGTATCAACTAGCAAGTACAAGGACCTTCAATAAGTTGTGGCACGGTGTGGCTACCGTGTACAATGACCAACCAAAGTAGGCATATGTCTCTGAACATGACGAAAGTATGTCACTATGTGTGGTCAACTTTGACAACTCATACCACAAGTCACAAATGGTCAGAGGGAGAAACAATGGTTTGTGAATACTAGTTATCAACTAGCAAGTAAAAAGACCGTCAATATGTAGTGGCACAGTGTGGCTACCATGCACAGTGACCAACCAAAGTATGCATATGTCACTGACCATGACCAAAGAAATTCACTTCATGTGGTCAACGTTGACAACTCACAACAAGAGTCACACATAGTCAAATGGGGTAACAATGGTTTGGAACACTAGCTATCAAGTATAAAGCACAAAGACCTTCAATGCGTAGTGATACGGCATGGAAACCGTGTACAGTGACAAACCAAAGTAGGCATATGCCACTAACCATGACCAAAAGAATTTCACAATGTGTGGTCAACGTTGAAAACTCATAACACGAGTCACAAATGGTCAGAGGGGGAAAAAATGGGTTGAGAACACTAGTTATCAACTAGCAAGTACAAAGAACTTCAACAAGTAGTCGCACGGTGTGGCTAGCGTGCACAGTGACCAACCAAAGGATGCATACGTCACTGAGTATGACCAAAGAAGTCCACTATGTGTGGTCAACATTTACAACTCATAACACGAGTCAAAAATGGTGAGAGGGATATGCAAAGGATTGGGAACCCTATGTAGCGACTAGAAAGGACAAAGAGCCTCAATAAGTAGTGGCATGGTGTGGCTACTATGCACACTAAACAACCAAACTAGGCATATTTCACTGATCATGACCAAAGAATTTCAATATGGGTGGTCAACGTTCACAACCCATAACACGAGTCACAAATGGTCAGAGGGCAAAACAATGGTTTTGGAATATTAGTTTTCGACTAGCAAGTACAACGACATTCAATAAGTAGTAGCACGGTGTGGCTACTATGCACAATGACCGGCCAAATTAGGCATATATCACTGACCATGACCAAACGAATGTCACTATGTGTGGTCAACTTTGACAACTCACAACACGAGTCACAAATGGTCACAGGAGGAAACAATGGTTTGTGAATACTAGTTATCTACTAGCAAGTACAAAGACCTTCAATATGTAGTGGCATAGTGTGGCTACCATGCACAGTAACCAACCAAAGTATGCATATGTCACTGACCATGACTAAAGAATTTCTCTTCATGTGGTCAACGTTGACAACTCACAACAAGAGTCACAGTTAGTCAAAGGGGGTAACAATGGTTTGGGAACACTAGCTATCAACTAGAAAGCACAAAGACCTTCAATACGTAGTGACACGGCGTGGCAACCATGTATAGTGACAAACTGAAGTATGCATATGCCACTAACCATGACCAAACGAATTTCACAGTGCGTGGTCAACATTGAAAACTCATAACATGAGTCACAAATGGTCAGAGGGGGAAACAATAGGTTGGGAACACAAGTTATCAACTAGCAAGTACAAATACCTTCAACAAGTACTGGCACGCTGTGGCTAGCGTACACAGTGACCAACCAAAGGATGCATACGTCACTGACCATGACCAAAGAAGTCCAGAATGTGTGGTCAACACTGACAACTCATAACACGAGTCACAAATGGTCAGAGGTTGATAAAATGGTTTGGGAACCCTATGTATCAATTAGAAAGGGAAAAGAGCTTCAATACGTAGTGGCTTGGTGAGGCTACTATGCACACCGAATAACCAAACTAGGCATATGTCACTGACCATGACCAAAGAATATCAATATGGGTGGTCAACGTTCACAACCCATAACACAAGTCACAAATGGTCAGAGGGGAAAACAATGGTTTCGGAATATTAGTTTTGAACTAGCAAGTACAACGGCCTTCAATAAGTAGTAGCACGGTGTGGCTTCCATGCACAATGACCGACCAAAGTAGGCATATGTACTGCCTTTGACCAAAGAAATCCGCTGTGTGTGGTCAACGTTGACAACTCATAATACGAGTCACAAATGGTCAGAGGGGGGACGATGGTTTGGGAACACCAGGTATCAACTAGCAAGTATAAGGACCTTCAATAAGTAGTGGCACGGTGTGGCTACCATGTACAACGACCAACCAAAGTAGGAATATGTCACTGACCATGACCGAAGTATGTCACTATGTGGGTTCAACTTTGACAACTCATAACACAAGTCACAAATGGTCAGAGGGGAAAACAATGGGTTGTGAATACTAGTTATCGAATAGCAAGTACAAAGACCTTCAATATGCAGTGGCACAGTGTGGCTACCATGCACGGTGACCAACCAAAGTATGCATATGTCACTGACCATGACCAAATAATTCCACTTCATGTGGTCATTGTTGACAACTCACAACAAGAGTCAGAGATAGTCAGAATGGGTAACAATGGTTTGGGAACACTAGCTATCAACTAGAAAGCACAAAGACCTTCAATACATAGTGACACGGTGTGGCAACCATGTACAATGACAAACCAAAGTAGGCATATGCCACTAACCATGACCAAAAGAATTTCACAGTGTGTGGTCAACGTTGAAAACTCACAACACGAGTCACAAATGGTCAGAGGGGGAAACAGTGGGTTGGGAATACTAGTTATGAACTAGCAAGTACAAAGACCTTCAACAAGTAGTGGCACGGTTTGGCTAGTGTGCACAGTGACCAGCCAACGGATGCATACGTCACTGACTATGACCAAACAAGTCCACTATGTATGGTCAATATTGACAACTCATAGCATGAGTCACAAATGGTCAGAGGGAGAGACAATGGTTTAGGAACCATATGTAGTGACTAGAAAGGACAAATAACTTCGAAAATTAGTGGCACAGTGTGGCTACTATGCACACCGAACAACCAAACTAGGCATATGTCACTGACCATGACCAAAGAATTTCAATATGGGTGGTCAACGTTCACAACCCATAACACGAGTCACAAATGGTCAGAGGGGGAAACAATGGTTTCGGAATATTAGTTTCGAACTAGCAAGTACAACGACCTTCAATAAGTAGAAGCATGGTGTGGCTTCCATGCACACTGACCGACCAAAGTAGGCATACGTACTGCCTTTGACCAAAGAGTTCCGCTGTATGTGGTAAATGTTGACAACTCATGATACGAGTCATACATGTTCACAGGGGGGAACGATGGTTTGGGAACACCAGGTATCAACTAGCAAGCACAAGGAATAGGTATATACTAGCAAGTACAAAGACCTTCAATATGTAGTGGCATAGTGTGGCTACCATGCACAGTGACCAACCAAAGCATGCATATGTCACTGACCATGACCAAAGAATTTCACTTCATGTGGTCAACGTTAACTAATAACAAGAGTCACAGATAGTCAGAGGGGGTAACAATGGTTTGGGAACAAGAGCTATCAACTAGAACGCACAAAGAACTTCAATACGTATTGACACGGCGTGGCAAGCATGTATAGTGACAAACCAAAGTAGGCATATGCCGCTAACCATGACCAACATAATTTCACAGCGTGTGGTCAATGTTGAAAACTCATAACACGAGTCACAAATGGTCAGAGGGGGAAACAATGGGTTGGGAACACAAGTTATCAACTAACAAGTACAAAGACCTTCAACAAGTAGTGGCACGGTGTGGCTAGCGTGCACAGTGACCAACCAAATTATGCATACGTCACTGACTATGACCAAAGAAGTACACTGTGTGGTCAACATTGACAGCTCATAACATGAGTCACAAATGGTCAGAGTGAGAGACAATGGATTGGGAACCCTATGTAGCGAATAGAAAGGACAAAGAACTTCAATACGCAGTGGCACAGTGTGGCTACTATGCACACCAAACAACCAAACTAGGCATATATCACTGACCATTTGTGACTCGTGTCATGGGTTGTGAACGTTCACAATCCATAACACGAGTCACAAATGGTCAGAGGGGGAAACAATGGTTTAGGAATAGTAGCTTTCAACTAGCAAGTACAACGACCTTCAATAATTAGTAGCAATGTGTGGCTACCATGCACAATGACCGACCAAAGTAGGCATATGTACTGCCTTCGACCAAATAGATCCGATGTGTGTGGTCAACGTTGACAACTCGTAATACGAGTCATAAATGGTCAGGGGGGGGGGGCGATGGTTTGGGAACACCAGGTATCAACTAGCAAGTACAAGGACCTTCAATAAACAGTGGCACGGTGTGGCTACCATGTACAATGACCAACCAAAGTAGGCATATGTCACTGATCATGACCAAAGAATGTCACTATGTGTGGTCAACTTCGACAACTCAAAATACGAGTCACAAATGGTCATAGGGGGAAACAATGGTTAGTGAATACTAGTTATCGACTAGCAAGTACAAAGACCTTCAAGATGCAGTGGCATAGTGTGGCTACCATGCATAGTGACCAACCAAAGTATGCATATGTCACTGACCATGACCAAAGAATTACACTTCATTTGGTCAACGTTGACAACTCACAACAAGAGTCACAGATATTTAGGGGGGGTAACAATAGTTTGGGAACACTAGCTATCAACTAGAAAGCACAAAGACCTTTAATACGTAGTGACACGGTGTGGCAACTATGTACAGTGACAAACCAAAGTATGTATATGCAACTAACCATGACAAAAAGAATTTCAATGTGGTCAGCGTTGAAAACTCATAACACGAGTCACAAATGGTCAGAGGGGGAAACAATGGGTTAGGAACACTATTTATCAACTAGCAAGTACAAAGACCTTCAACACGTAGTGGCACGTTGTGGCTAGCGTGCACATTGACCAACCAAAGGATGCATACGTCACTGACTATGACCAAAGAAGTCCACAATGTGTGGTCAACATTGACAACTTATAACACGAGTCACAAATGGTCAGAGGGAGAGACGATGGTTTGAGAACCCTATGTATCAAGTAGAAAGGACAAAGAAATTCAATAAGTAGTGGCACGGTGTGGCTACTATGCACACCAAACAACCAAACTAGGCATATGTCACTGACCATGACCAAGGGATTTCAATATCGGTGGTCAACGTTCACAACCCATAACACGAGTCACAAATAGTCAGAGGGGGAAACAATTGTTTCAGAATATTAGTTTTCAACTAGCAAGTACAACGACATTCAATAAGTAGTAGCACGGAGTGGCTACCATGCACGATGACTGACCAAAGTAGGCATATGTACTGCCTTTGACCAAAGAAATATGTTGTGTGTGGTCAACGTTGACAACTCATAATACGAGTCACAAATGGTCAGAGGGGGAAACGGTGGTTTGGGAACACCAGGTATCAACTAGAAAGCACAAGAACCTTCAATAAGTAATGGCAAGGTGTGGCTACCATGTACAATGACCAACCAAAACGAGCATATGTCACTGACCATGACCAAAGAATGTCACTATGTGTGGTCGAATTTGACAACTCATAATACGAGCCACAGATAATCAAAGGGGAAACGATGGTTTGGGAACACCAGGTATGAACTAGTTAGCACAAGGACCTTTACTAAGTAGTGGCATGGTGTGGCTACCATGTACAATGACCAACCAAAGTAGGCATATGTCACTGACCATGACCAAAGAATGTCACTATGTGTGGTCAACTTTGACAACTCATAACACGAATCACAAATGGTCAGAGGGGGCAACAATGGTTTGTGAATACTAGTTATCGACTAGCAAGTACAAATACCTTCAATATGTAGTGGCACAGTGTGGCTACCATGCAGAGTGACCAACCAAAGTATGCATATGTCACTGACCATGACCAAAGAATTTCACTTCATGTGGTCAACATTGACAACTCACAACAAGAGTCACACATAGTCAAAGGGGGTAACAATGGTTTGGGAATACTAGCTATCAACTAGAAAGCAGAAAGACCTTCAATACGTAGTGACACGGCGTGGCAACCATGTACAGTGACAAACCAAAGTAGACATATGCCACTAACCATGACCAAAATAATTTCACAGTTTGTGGTCAACGTTGAAAACTCATAACAAGAGTCACAAATGGTCAGATGGGGAAACAATGGGTTAGGAACACTAGTTATCAACTAGCAAGTACAAAGACCTTCAACACGTAGTGGCACGTTGTGGCTAGCGTGCACATTGACCAACCAAAGGATGCATACGTCACTGACTATGACCAAAGAAGTCCACTATGTGTGGTCAACATTGACAACTTATAACACGAGTCACAAATGGTCAGAGAGAGAGACAATGGATTGGGAACCCGATATATCAAGAAGAAATGACAAAGAACGTCAATATGTAGTGGCACGGTGTGGCTACTATGCACACCGAACAACCAAACTAGGCATATGTCTGTGACCATGACCAAAGAATTTCAATACGGGTGGTCAACGTTCACAACCCATAACACGAGGCACAAATGCTCAGAGGTGGAAACAACGGTTTCGGAATATTAGTTTTCAACTAGCAAGTACAACGACCTTCAATAAGTATTAGCACGGTGTGGCTACCATGCACAATGACCAACCAAAGTAGGCATATGTACTGCCTTTGACCAAAGAAATCCGCTGTGTGTGGTCAACGTTGACAACTCATAATACGAGTCACTAATGGTCAGAGGGGGGACCCGATGGTTTGGGAACACCAGGTGTCAACTAGCAAGCACAAGGACCTTCAATAAGTAGTGGAACAGTGTAGCTACCATGTACAATGACCAACCAAAGTAGGCATATGTCACTGACCATGACTAAGGAATGTCATAGTGTGTGGTCAACTTTGACAACTCATAACACGGGTCACAAATGGTCAGAGGGGGGAAACAATGGTTTGTGAATACTACTTATCGCCTAGCAAGTACAAATGCCGTCAATATGTAGTGGCACAGTGTGGATACCATGCACAGTGACCAAGCAAAGTATGCATGTCACTGACCATGACCAAAGAATTTCACTTCATGTGGTCAAAGTTGACAACTCACAACAAGAGTCACAGATAGTTAAAGGGGGTAACAATGGTTTGAGAACACTAGCTATGAACTAGAAAGCACAAATATCTTCAATGCGTAGTAACACAGCGTGGCAACCATGTATAGTGACAACCCAAAGTATGCACATGCCACTAACCATGACCAAAAGATTTTTGCAGTGTGTGGTCAACGTTGAAAACTCATAACACGAGTCACAAATGGTCAGAGGGTGAAACAATGGGTTGGGAACACAAGTTATCAACTAGCAAGTACAAAGACCTTCAACAAGTAGTTGCACGGTGTGGCTAGCATGCACAGTGACCAACCAAAGGATGCATACGTTACTGACTATGACCAAAGAAGTCCACTATGTGTGGTCAACATTGATAACTCATAACATGAGTCACAAATGGTCAGAGGGAGAGACAATGGTTTGGGAACCCTATGTATCGACTAGAAAGGACAAAGAACTTCAATACATAGTGGCACGGGGGGGCTACTATGCCCACCGAACAACCAAACTAGGCATATGTCATTGACCATGACCAAAGAAGTTCAATATGGGTGGTCAACGTTCACAATCCATACCACGAGTCACAAATGGTCAGAGGGGGAAAACTGGTTTCGGAATGTTAGTTTTAAACTAGCAAGTACAACGACTTTCAATAAGTAGTAGCACGGTGTGGCTACCATGCATAGTGACCGACCAAAGGAGACATATGTGCTGCCTTTGACCAAAGAAATCCGCTGTGTGTAGTCAACGTTGACAACTCATAAGACGAGTCACAAATGGTCAGAGGGAGAAACGATGGTTGGGGAATACCATGTATCAACTAGCAAGAACAAGGAAATTTAATAAGTAGTGGCACGGCGTGGCTACCATGAACAATGGCCAACCAGAGTAGGCATAAGTCACTGACTATGACCAAAGAATGTTACTACGTGTGGTCAACGTTGACAACTCACAACAAGAGTCACAGATAGTGAGAGTGGGTAACAATGCTTTGGGAACACTAGCTATCAACTTGAAAGCACAAAGAACTTCAATATGTAGTGACACGGTGTGGCAACCATGTACAGTGACAAACCAAAGTAGGCACATGCCACTAACCATGACCAAAAGAATTTCACAGTGTGTGGTCAACGTTGAAAACTCATAACACGAGTCAAAACTGGTCAGAGGGGGAAACAATGGGTTGGGAACACTAGTTATCAACTAGCAAGTACAAAGACCTTCAACAAGTAGAAGCACGGTGTGGCTATCGTGCACAGTGACCAACCAAATAATGCATACATCACTGACTATGACCAAAGAAGTCCACTATGTGTGGTCAACAATGACAACTCATAACGAGTCAAAAAAGGTAAGAGGGAGAGGCAATGGTTTGGGAACCATATGTAGCGACTAGAAAGGACAAATAACTTCAATAAGTAGTAGCACGGTGTGGCTACTATGCACACCAAACAACCAAACTAGGGATATGTCACTGACCATGACCAAAGAATTTCAATATGGGTGGTCAACGTTCACAACCCATAACACGAGTCACAAATGGTCAAAGGGAGAAACAATGGTTTTGGAATATTAGTTTCAACTAGCAAGGACAACCCCCTTCAATAAGTAGTAGGACGGTGTGGCTACCATGCACAATGACAGACGGAAGTAGGCATATGTACTGCATTTGACCAAAGAAATCCGCAGTGTGTGGTCAACTTTGACAACTCATAATACGAGTCACAAATGGTCAAAGGGGGAAACGATGGTTTGGGAACACCACATATCAAGGAGTAAGCACAAGGACCTTCAATAAGTAGTGGCACGGTGTGGCTACCATGTACAATGACCAACCAAAGTAGGCATATGTCACTGACCATGACCAAAGAATGTCACTATGTGTGGCCAACTTTGACAACTAATAACACGGTTCACCAATGGTCAGATGGGGAAACAATGGTTTGTGAATACTAGTTATCAACTAGCAAGTACAATGACCTTCAATATGTAGTGGCACAGTGTGGCTACCATGCACAGTGACCAACAAAAGTATGCATATGTCACTGACCATGACCAAAGAATTTCACTTCATGTGGTCAACATTGACAACTCACAACAAGAGTCACAGATAGTGAGATTGGGAAACAATGGTTTGGGAACAATAGTTATCAAGTAGAAAGCACAAAGACCTTCAATACATAGTGACACTCCATGGCAACCATGTACAGTGACAACCCAAAATAGGCATATGCCACTAACCATGACCAAAAGAATTTCACAGTGTGTGTTCAACGTTGAAAACTCATAACACGAGACACAAATGGTCAGAGGAGAAAACAATGGATTGGGAGAACTAGTTATCAACTAGCAAGTACAAAGACCTTCAACAAGTAGTGGCAAGGTTTGGCTAGCGTGCACAGTGACCAACCAAAGGATGCATACGTCACTTACTATGACCAAAGAAGTCCACTATGTGTGGTCAACATTGACAACTCATAACACGAGTCACAAATGCTCAGAGGGAGAGAATGGATTGGGAACCCTATGTAGCGACTAGGTGGCTACTATGCACACTGAACAACCAAACTAGGCATATGTCAATGACCATGACCAAAGAATTTCAGCATGGGTGGTCAACGTTCACAACCCATAACACGAGTCACAAGTGGTCAGAGGGGGAAACTATGGTTTTGGACTATTAGTTTTCAACTTGCAAGGACAACGACCTTCAATAATTAGTCGCACGGTATGGCTACCATGTACAATGACCGATCAAAGTAGGCATATGTACTGCCTTTGAGCAAAGAAATCCGTTGTGTGTGGTCAGCGTTGACAACTCATAGTACGAGTCACAACTGGTCAGAGGGGGGAACGATGGTTTGGGAACACCAGGTATGAACTAGTAAGCACAAGGACCATCAATAAGTAGTGGCACGGTGTGGCTACCATGTACAATGACCAACCAAAGTAGGCATATGTCACTGACCATGACCAAAGGATGTCACTATGTGTGGTCAACTTTGACAACTCATAACACGAGTCACGAATGGTCAGAGGGAGAAACAATGGGTTGTGAATACTAGTTATCGATTAGCAACTACAAAGACCTTCAACATGTAGTGGCACAATGTGGCTCCCATGCACAGTGACCAATCAAAGTATGCATATGTGACTGACCATGTCCGAAGAATTTCACTTCATGTGGTCAACGTTGACAACTCATAACACGAGTCACAAATGGTCAGAGGGAGAGACAATGGATTGGGAATCCTATGTAGAGGCTAGAAAGGACAAAAAGCTTACATAAGTAGTGGCATGGTGTGGCTACTATGCACACCGAACAACCAAACTAGGCATATGTCACTGATCATGACCAAATAATTTCAGTATGGGTGGTCAACGTTCACAACCCATAACACGATTCACAAATGGTCATATGGGGAAACAATGGTTTCAGAATATTAGTTTTCAACTAGCAAGGACAACGGCCTTCAATAATTAGTAGCACGGAGAGGCTACCATGCACAATGACCGATCAAAGTAGGCATATGTTCTACCTTTGACCAAAGAAATCCGCTGTGTGTGGTCAACGTTGACAACTTATAATACGAGTCACAAATGGTCCGAGGGAGGAACGATGGTTTGAGAACACCAGGTATCAACTAGCAAGCACAAGGACCTTCAATAAGTAGTGGCACGGTGTGGCTACCATGCACAATGACCAACCAAAGTAGGCATATGTCACTGACCATGACCAAGGAATGTCACTATGTGTGGTCAACTTTGACAACTCATAACACGAGTCACAAATGGTCAGAGGGGGAAACAA
>SZWC01016756.1:0-12500 GCA_023375785.1 Penium margaritaceum
TCTATCTCTCTCTCTCTATCACTCTCTCTCTCCCTCACCCTCTCTCTCTCTCTCGCACTCATTGTATCTCTCTTTCCCTCCCTCTCTCTCTCTCTCTCTCTATCTCTCCCTCTCTCTCTATCTCTCTCTTCCACTCTCTGTCTCTCTCTCTCCCTCTCTCTCTCACTCTCTCTATCTTTCTATCTTTATCTCTCTCTATCTATCCTTATGTCTCTCTTTCTTCCCCAACTCTTTCTCTCTCCCCCTCTCTCTCTCTCTCACTTTCTCCCTCTCTCTCCCCCTCTCTCTCACTCTCTTTCTCTCTCTCTTTCTCTATGTCCCTCCTCTTTTTGTTCTACCTCTTCCTCTCTCTCCCTCTCTCTCTCTCTCTCTCTTTCTCTATCTCTTTCTCTCTCTCTCTATATATATCTCTCTCTATATATATCTCTCTCTCTCTCTCTCTCTCTCTGTCTCTCTTCCTCTTTGCCTCTCTTCCCAGCATCCTCCCCTTTACCAACCTCCCTTCTTTTTTCCACCATTATTGCTCCCTTTTTTTTGTGTGCTCTCCCCTTTTCTCCATTTCTTTCCATATTCCTTATCTCCTTAATCTCAAGTGCTCTCAATTTCCCCTCCATCTTTTTTGTTAGAGTGAGTGATAATTGTACTCAGTGATAGCTTTGACATGGCGCAGTCAGATCAACAATCAAAGGTTTGTATGCAAAGTGATAGACTTTCATCCGTAAATACTCGAGTGTGGCTCGGCCGGGAATTTCTGATGTACAGGCCAGATTTAATTTTGGCATCCCGCTCCAAAGGGGGGGAAAGGATCTTTGATTGATGCATGCATAGCTGGGCTGTGCATGCCTGCAGGCCCAGCTTGGTCAACAGTTGCACAGTGCAAGCAAACAAAGCTGGGTACTTTTCCCAGACCAGTCAGGGTGGAGCTACACCTGACTAGACTACTCGGACCGCTTGCATCAGCACATGTAATCAGGGCTCCAAAGCAAAGACCACTCTACACCAGGTGGTGCATGCACGACTCATCATTGCATCAATTACCACATGCACGACTCAGCAGCTGCATCAGCTACTACATGCATGGCTCTACAACTGCATGAGGAGCCAAGACTGGGGAGCGCCCTATGTCAGCGGCAACATACACGACTCAGCAGTTGGGACCACGGCTTAGTTGCCAGCATTCCAGAAGCTTCCTTGAGGAGGAAGCTGCGTGCCTTGGACAGGGAAGATTCGTTGAGGAGGAAGCTACGACCTTGTAGTAGGAAGGCTCCCTAGGCACATGGTAGCTGGTCAACTTGCCAGGATTCCAGTAGAAAAGCAGACTAGACTCACTCGATCAAGTAACTCTAGCAAAAACTACAACGACTCCAAATAGCAACTGAGTAGTTGCATCATCATTCATCCTTTGCCAGAAAACGCCTCAGACCAAGACTCTATAGACACTCTCTCACGTGAAGACCCACATCAGCCTTGCAACCTTCTACAAGCATTGGTTGGTGGACGCCCCTGACTACGTGAAGGCCTAACTACCTTGAAGAGGTGGCCAGACTACGCCCAAGACTGGAGAGCAGCCTTGCTACGGAAGGATATCTAGACATTGCTTATCTCTGAGCCAGGAGTTATGTCTAGGCGTTGAGCCAAGAGTTAGTGTCAAGCATCTGCTTTGCTTGTGTAGTGCTTATCGAGTCTAGAAGGACTCTGTTGGAGTTCCTCTCTGTTGACCTAGTAAGCCAGGCAGCACTTTGTGAGCTTGGCTAGGAGGGTCAAAAGTCCTCCAACGATCTAGTGAGTCTGGTAGTGGCTGCCAGCGTGGAGAGGAGGCTGCCTTGACAGCCTGGAGGGCATTTCATGGTGACCATGCTCAGACCCTTGCAACGACAGCCTTGACGGCCTAGCAAGGGATTGCACCCTCGGATGGGGCAGGTTGTGTCAAAGCATTTAGCTGAGCTGTGTTTCACCGCTGTTTCCTTGTATAATTCTTGTACTAGATTGTCTTTTTGAACGACAAGTTCTAATCCAAGTCTTCCGCTTCTGCACATTGGAGTACAAGGGGTCCTTGCTGGGCACAAAGATCCTGGACAACAGCAAGACTCCCTTGTTCAATCAGTGCACACGGTGATTTGGTCACTGCAGGCTCCAAAAACCAACATTTGTATCCCTATCTTAGGGTTCATTATAACCTTTAATTTTTTTGTACTTAGTATTTCTACTTAAAGAATGCCTCTTACAGCTTTTGTTTACTTAATTTCAAGTTTTCCTTTGTCAACAAATAGCCCAAGCATGGCCCCTAATGGAATCCCCATGTCTAATTTTGTGTTCTTTTAATAGGAGTTTTCATAAGTGACTTAAGAGGCATTCAAAATTTACTTGGGACATTATCAATTTTTTGCAGATTTTCCATGGATGAGTGGCCATGGATTGAGTCATGCATGATGCATTTAAAGAATACAAAACACACGACGTCTCGCTTTGTCTTTAAAAACTACCTTGCATCACCATTTTTATAGTTCACAATGTTTTAAGATAAGCATCTTTACTTGACACCCTTAACTTGACAAAATACAAAGTCCCATAAGTCTCTTCCTACACAATCCTGCTTATTACAAAGAGAAATTTTGAATCTATTGCCTTCTTCTGAAACATAGACAAAATCGTGGTAACCCAAAAGACTTGTGCTCATTTTGCTATCCAACAAAGATGAGGAAATTGACATTGATATTTAGAAACATTAGTGCAAGTGCATGGATGCTTCTAAGAGTGATAACTTTATCAACATGATTGACATTGTGTAGCAATCGTTGGCTATCTTGTGACTAACAATGGAACCTTAAATAAGGCTCTCGTAATAGGCGTCCTAAGAGGCCCAGTAAATAGCCACCTTTGCTATTTTTGCTAGAATGCGTCAGGACAAATGGACATGGTTATCATTTTGCATGTCGTAATCATGAAACCTAAACAAGAGTATCATTCCATGTGGCACAACCACAGGGAAAAGGACCCAAATGACCAAATTATCTATATTTTTCAAGCAAAGTTCCATCCAAAGTATTGTTTTTAGTTTATAACTTGAGTCCCAAACACATACCATACATATTTGTGGATCACTTAAAATCCTAGAATGGGATCTAAACTACATTGTATCCATATACTGAAGAATTTCCCATAATATAAGATGAAAACCATGCATCAAAATCATGAAAAAGAACCGAGTTGTGAAGTCGTGCCATCTACCACACTCTTACAACATGATCACAATAAGTCAACCGCTCAAGTGAATACTTTTCTTGATTGTGATGATCTCTGTTCAAATATTCCATGTTAATTGCATACTGCCATGGCTCTAACTAAGAAGATACACATACCATTATCATAAATTCTTCACAAGTGTTGGTGAAAATAACTAAATACTCAATTCACATGTGGATCAATGGCATGGGATGTACATTGTAAACAATTTTGTGCTCTTTTAAAAGATAGTACATGAAATGGATTTTGGCAAATTTTTTGTGGTACGTATTCAACAAGCTCTTGAAGTAACGCCCCTTTCCAATGGTCCTCCTTACAAAAATTTAAGCGAGCTTCCTTGAAAAATGATCCAAGTCTTCACAACAATCCCCATGTTGTGTAGACATGATCTCTTTTAAGTGGCTATTGCCAACATGGTACCTCCCCGAAACATTTTCAATATGTCCAAACCAATAAGCAAACATCAGGTCTCTTGGTTTGCCACCATGAAGTCATGACCACGCGTAGGTCTACCGTATCAATATCAACACCTTGGTGATTCATTGGTCGCACTCATCAAATCTCCGTCAAGCCCATGTAACGTGTATGCTAGCACTATCTTATGGTTGGGAGGCATCATCATCCTTGTCTTACGACCTTTCCATGTCTTACGATCTTGGTCCCTTACCCCATCATAGGTTTGTGTTCACCAAGTTGTGATACTTCATGTTGTTTTAATGTCCATGTTGTGAGCATAATGTAGTTCACTCAAGAGAGTGTTTTCAATGTGCATCGCGCAAGGCACTTGTGGAAGAGATCGCCTTCATAGAAGACAACCGAGAAATAATCACCATAGTAGATACCACTATAATTTCATCCTCAAACATGATGTACTTGCGTCCGGTAATGTTCTTCAATAGAACCAATCCCAACACCAGAATTTCATCACTTTACTATGACCTTCTAGGTCATTTAAGCATGGTTTGACTACATTGTAGTCATTATACTCTCTCTAGGAAATACGATTTGCTGCCAAAAATGAAATGTTGGCATTGTTTTTCACGTTGCTATCGCATAGGCATTGCAATACAATATCTTTGGCATGATTGGTATCAATCCGTATGATAGTTGAAGAGTGTGACATACATGACTAGTGTAACTTGTCACAATGCCATAAAGTTCCATGTTTAAAAAAAAACCAAATGACTATGATATTATGTATTGCTTCTCAAGGCCCATTTTGAAGAGACCTTTCAAATTAACATATCATTGCCACACTCTTCTCATAAGTGTGTCTCAATGTTGATTATGACTCGCTAAGTGGTTAGTTAGACCACCAAGATGTAGGTACTAACACACAATGTCTATTAGACAATAGCATTATTCTATGGGCTAATACATCAATGACACTATATTTGATGTTATCTAAACTATGTTTTAGTGGACCTTTACAAAACTATGAGATCGTCATAGTACGTTGAGACTTCATTACCGGTAAATGAGTATCACTCGTTTCTTCTGAACAAGAATTTTCACAAAACTGTGGGTGAGCTCTTGTCACCAACCATGCTTCACAAACGTTTCTCTATTAATTTCCATCATATGTTTACTCATCAAGTGATTAAACAATGACGGTATTCCCTTCAAATGTGTTCACCGTTTATATTTATTTTATCTCATCATGTGCTAGAGAATGACTCTTGCAGCTTTCAACTACCGCACTAGTGCGTCTTCAAATGTTGACGACCCATAAAATTCCTTCCCCTCGCTTTGGCTTGTTTAAAACATTTAATTTCAACTATCTTTGTGTTTTAGACAGGGTTGTACGTATACTCATGTTCCTAGTAATCATCGTTACATGTTAAGTACCCGTAGTTGTATTCATCACTCAACGAGTTATATGTTGGCAATGGTTTTGTCATTGAATATTCATTGAAGGATGTCATCATTGAAATGTTCTATCATGAATAAATGTTTGCATAGGCCATGAATAATGATCCATAGAACCTCTAGAAGATATGATGCATCTTGTACACACTGTTTTCATGTGGCGTGATGTCAGTTCTTGAGGGTTAAGGTTGGCGTGCCAATGCACTAGTTTGACATAATCATGACATAGGGTAAGAAATGACACAATCGCATTTGACTTTAAAAATTGTAGCATAAAGGTTTGTATGACTGTTTTAATACACGTCCTCTGCCCACCAAACAACTTCGTTGGTGAAAGAGTGTCAAAAGTTTTATCTTAGGCATCTAATGTATTGTGTGCTTGTTAGACGTTTACAAAATTGCTCTGGATAATGGCTTGGTGTGTGGTGTGCACATTCTCCACGCATACCCTGTACCCAAGTTCATGTGGCAGAAGTACAATGAGATAAATCGCATACCATGATCCATTGAAAATCGGGTTATATTTTAGACTTGGTCATGAGTGCTAACATCTTGTGATTATGCTAGGCACTATGTTTTTGGAACTGTTTGTCAACCAACTAGGCCTTTCTAGCACGTTGCATGAATGGAAACGAACGAGTTAATCCAAGTTTACCATGGCTCACATTTAAGAAACTTGTTTCCGTCACACATGTCATGAATCGGTTAGGATTTGGTTGGTACTTGATTTGGAAGTACTTTTCCACATTGCTATCCACATAGCAACTATTCAAACCTTCAATTATCTTTACTCTTGGTGAAAAATAAGAATACTATCTATTTGTATGGCATTGAATAGATATATTATTGTCTCATTTGTTCACAACTATTTGCAATCATGCTTGCTGATCTTCCATTTTCAGAGTTTAACAATACAACCCTCCTTGACGTCAATGAGATGCCTCATAATCAACAGCATACGTGTTTAAAATGCTTCAAATAATGTTCTTAACACTTTGACTCAGACACCGAGGTCTAGCATGTATCATATGATTTGGTTTTTAAGTCTTCTTCAACCTAGCATGGCCATATACATTAACCATCAATTTCTTCTTATGAATGAAGCATGGTGAGATTAGCACCAATGTTATTGATGCAATCAGAAGCAAAGCCACTCTAGGTAGAGCTCATGGTTGTAGTGTGTTTGATACTTGTATTAGTGGATGATTTGGCACACATAACAAAAGTGCAGCCCATAGCTTTCTTCAATCATGTAAGCGGTGCTCATGAGAACGTTGCATTTGGCACTTGTTTTGTCATAACAACCAAAAAACACATCAGCCATGCATTCAACATCACAATTATGATGTTTTTGGCACTTGCGTTATCATAGTGAAACCAAATGTTTTTCACTAATGTGTACAACACCAAAAACAATTTTACATCTCGCACTTGTGCCCTTGTCTGTGGTGTAATCCACACTCATGTTGTCAATGTACGTGAAGACCTTATAAATTTTTTAGCGACAATCGTTATGTCCACACCGCATGTTCTGCATTATGTTGATGAGTTGGTGAGTTATTTTATTGAGAATCAACACGTTCTCTTAAATTGTGTCATAGTTCCATTTTTGAATCGTGTGGTAGGCTATAGTGGCTCTTTTTTGCCAAAAACGAATTGTTCCGTGCATGCACAACTCGTATTCAACCATAATCTTGCTTTAAAATATAGCCCTTCCTCATTTTCTGATAACTTTTCCCAAGAGCAGGGGTGAATTCATAACAATGGCCACAATATTGGTGAAATTTCAAACAGTGAACCGTTTCCGAGTGAGTCTTATTCTAAACAATCAAATGTGTCATTTTTCATCATTTTGTGGTTTGGAATAAACAAAAAACAAGAAAATCGGGACACTTAAATTTTCTTTGAGAAATTGACCAAAGCTTTAATATTTTTGTGTTAAAAGCTTTAGTAAACTTATTCACACATTTGGGTTCAACCATAAAATGTTTTGCTAGTTCAAAGCTTTTAAGAAACGGTGAACATAAGCTTCCTCAAATTGAGGATTCATGAAAATTTAGCAATCATTTGGCACCCGCTTCCATGTTTTTCTCTTCTATATGATGCATGAAATTTTTCAAGCGCCACCTAACAGTTTCTGAAAGGAACTATTTTTTCGTCAATTTTTTAATGAATAGGAAAACTTTTGAAAAATTTAGATGTATATTTAAGAGCTCAAAGTGAGTTACATGTTCCATCATACATTGTTTGAAACAAGGATCAAGCTCACATCATATCTCAATTTGTGTCGGCCAGCCTTGAGGCCGAGGGTAAAAATTTAAATTTTTAAAACTTTTAACGTCTATCATTCCTTGTCACCTCTTTTTGACTACGCCTCATGCGCATTGAATGGGAGTTAGCATGTATAGTTGTGTTAGAATTTTAGGACCAAGGAAGTGGATGCATGTGTCGTTCCCCACTTTGGCATCTGAGTTGTGGGGGAAGGGAAATGCCCCAAATCTTTTCTTCCCTATGGGGTGAGGGTTGAGGGGCTTTTTCTCCCTCTTCACACCCATCCTCCGACCCTGTTCCCTTTTCGATGTCATCAATGCTCAAGATTTGAGGGAGGGGGGTAAACGTTTATTACATTAGTGGCAAGGGAAGCAAGTGTCATCGCCTCCTCTCCCTCTTAGGCAATGCCAGCATTTTAGAGGCAAGGAAGGAGTGCGGTCATTGTCTCCTTTTGCCCTTTCATGCCTTAAGTGATTGAGGGGTTTGAGACCAAGGGGATCATTGCCCACCTCTCTCTTTGGCACCGTCGGCACTTTAGAGGCGATTGAACGGAAACCACCCTTGCTCTCTCTATGGCACTATCACCACTTGAGAGGCAAGGCAAGGAGGGTAATCACCTTCTCCTTCTCAAGCAATATCGATGTCTCAAATGCAAGGAAGGTGATCACTTCATCCCCACTCTCCCTCATTTACACTATCGATGCCCAAAAAAATGCCCCCCCTCTCCCTCTCCTTGCATTGTAAGTCCTTAAGGTGAGGGCTGGGAAGAGCTTTGTATGGCAACACGCAATAGTTGAACGTACAAGGAAAATTACCATTGTTGATTATAATTCACGAACGGTATCTCTTGATGGCTCCATCCATCATAAAATCAGAACAAATTTCATACATGATTTCTTGTGACTGTTTATGATTTAGTGTGGAACCCAAGATTTGGCCCTGACAATGGTCTTCCACCAAAGTCGAATAATTGGCAGCCACAACCATTTTGGCCAACTGCATCAAGGCAAAACAGACATGGTCGTCATGAAGCATATTCATGAACATGCAACCCTAGCAATCCACTTAAGTGGAAGATGATTAAGGAAGTGGATCTTCCATTGTGGCACTTCTCTTCCATTACATCCACATGAACTCTATCTCACGAGCTAGGGCAAATGTGGATTATAGTTTGAAGATTATGTATGGTGGAGTACCCCCAAAGAGACTAGCCTTGAGTCCCCAAAACAAGTAGTGAATATTTGTGAACTATTTGCTTCCTTGAAAATAGTGCTCATTGTGCATTACTTTATCACTTTCAACCAATCGTATGGTGTTGATGGTCTTAAAGCTTTTGATGACATGGAGGAGGATCCTCACAATAAAGAAATCAAGGATTTTAACGGTTTGAATCACATTGTCTTGTTGGTAACAGACAGGGTGGCACAATAAGCTATTAGTCAACTAGTTGTGGGTTTGCTTTTTTCAAGCTCACAGAAAAAGTCACAAATAAAATGATTTCGAGTACACGAGAGACATCATGAACTTTCTAACCCAATGAAAAATAACATGCACAAAAAATGATGGCACCACATGGACTAGCTCCGCTTCATGCATTTGGCCATCATGCACACAATAGAGTTGAAGCATTATGATAGCATTAGAAAAACCAAACATGGCTATCAATGTACCAATGGAACTCATTCAAGACATCCATATAAAAGGTCCTATTCTACTCCACTCTCAAACGGTGGTACGATCAAATTCATACCTTACTAAAATAGCCATAAACTTAACCTCTTCTTGCTATGCGTGATTTTGCAATCAAGAATAATATACAGAGAACATCCCGTGTGCAAGGTTCAAATGGTCAAAAGGGCTCATCCCATGATTATTTGCAGTTGAATAATAAGATCTTTCATGCCTTTGAGATGATATGAAAACGTGGCACGCCCCTTCTCTCCACCAATAGTTTGGAGGAAATCATGACCCTTGTAAAAAAATGATGTATCCCCATCTTGACAACAAAAATTGACGCATATTTGATCCATTGGCCATGGTGAAGGAAATTGTTTACATAAAGAATTTCACTAGACATGTCAAACTTAAATTCACGGATTTACTGAGGAATAGTACAAAATTTCTAGTTATGAAAAATGTTAGATACCCTTCTTGTTCTCTTTCATGAACAATTTTGACTAGTGTTACCAAATCAATTATTGTACTTGGAGTACCACATTCAAATAAGTTCTTGTATGACAAAATTCGAAATTGTACAACAAAAAAATAGAATGAAAATCAAATATTAGGGTGGTGAGAGATTATTCATTCACCATTTAGAGATGGAAATACAAGCAACAATCATATTATATTTTTTTGCTTCAAGAAGAAATTTTGTATTTCGAGTTCAATTGGATTTTGTGGAAGTTCATCACATTCATTACATTTCTCTTGCATTACATTGTGTGAAGTGTGAGATGTGCTTCATTTCATATTTTTCCGAGAGGGTTATGTTGGAATGTATCAAGTATGAAAGTTAAGATAGAATTTTCAAATAGCCATTATCACATGTCTACGACACATGTATAGGTGCATGAGACATTGAATCATAGTATGGATAGCTGAAAGATGACCTCATGATTGACGGAGTAAAACGTCTTAAACTGTTTGATAAGTAACTAAGCAAAGTTCCATGACCATCAAATCACAATACAAAACATATTTTTGTGTTTTGGCAAGAAGTCACACATAAAAGATAATGTAGCTATAATCCTTTTAATGAATTTATTACAATTTTCAATCTTTTTTTAATAGCAAAACTCTTAAATGTGAGACCAATTTTTTATTTAGTTTCCCTTTAAACATTTGAATAATATTTCCAATGTATATGAATCAATTTTTCAAATTTGTAACGTATGTCATTGGGATGCTACAAATAGGATCCCATTATTAGATACGAAACATGTGCTTTTTCTTTTTTTGAATACTTTATGAGATTGTGTTCATGTAGACACTTGGAATCTGAAATTTTGACCTATGGGCAATGTGGGTCCCTTGATAGATCATTACATTGTGTTGGAAATTTCATTTTTGGGTTCAATTTACAAAGTAGACCATAAGATTAAGAAATGGTTTTTGAAGCTTTATAATGGAAGGATTTTGTACTCTCTATACCTTTAGTCAAATTTCGATATCTTGAGCCTTCTGTTTAGTTCATTCTTTGTCTACTTGTTCTATTCCCTCATATTGTATGGATGCATTAAGAACATTTTAAAATGGTTCGTTGAAATTTCTTGAACCACTTCGACCCTTAGATATTCATGGTGGGACTAATTTCACTAGAATTTTCCAAAGGAGCATATTGATATGCTGAAAATTCTTCGACTACCCTTTGAGGCTTTTTGAATGAGGAAATTCAATTTTGGACTTTTCATTTACACTAAGTGACGAGAAATTAAGACCAAAAGTATGCCTGATTATTTTCTTTTTCTATTGAATTATTTGAAATATTTTCACATAGTTTTAAGTAGAAAACGTGTTGATTGGGTAATTTCTATCAACAGCTGAGTTCTTTAATTCCATTTTGTGTAATGATGTCTATTCAATCTTCTCAGTTGTACAGTACCATTTTGCTTCTCTCGTAAAATAAATATGTTGATATTCTTTGTCACACAAAATTTTCCATACATATGTACAAAAGTTTTAATCTGAGTCATTACCATGTTAAAATTCTATAGTCAGATTTGATTTCCTTTGTAAGATGATGGATTTTTAGATGTTTACACATTAAAATTCATGTAAGGACACTAATACATCACGACCCTCTACCATTTTTATAACTTGGCTACGATGGTATGTAATCATTCGGTTTGCTTCTATTTTCGATCTTCTTTTGGAATTTGATGGTATTCTGTACAGAAATGTGATTTAATGGTACGAATTATATTTTTTCATATGAGGGAGGTTTAATCATAAAACAAAACTACCATGTGAAGACCAGACAGCGAAGTGGGCTTACGATGTACACGTGTGAGACAGTAGGTTGTATATTCAAAGCGAATAAACACGCCTGCTACCTGTCAACCGTGGCATCTTTTACCCGCGATTCACGCCCGAGCCGAAAAAGATATCGGATAGATTTGCTACACTTAGGCTGAACGAAGAATCATTCAACGGAGGTCTACTTCCTCACTCCCCAGCATGCTTCTTTCGCGTTCCACGTCACTATCAGTTGCGCAAATGGCGATGATATCTTTCCATTCGTCCTCAACTGCACCATTTTTATGAGGAACTAAAGGGAGCTTCGAGGAACTGCTTTTTTCATGCGTACGGTGACTCCAGTCAAGATTCTTTCCCGATCGATGACGTACATGACGTCATTTCGATGTCGAAATGTTTTGGTATCCGATTATTATTGTCACATACGCTCATTGAGGAGGTTTCACCTTTTCGTGTGCTGGTTCAGACATTTGAAATATACAAACTCATGTCAAATCCCTGCATCGAATGCGTTTCCTCATGCAATTGTTTTCCAGAAGGCCAGAAAAGTCCCATCCGCATTTGGCTTAGGACAATCAGTACCGTTTCGTCGACAATAGAGATTTGCAAATCATGGGCAGATAGCACTGGCAGCTGGTGCGATTAGTCACAGGCGGCCTGCACCTGTGGTATTGGACAAAGGTCAATGATGGAAACATTCAGACAAGTCTATCCGCACAGCACTAGTGGCACCGGTGTCCAGGCACAACGGCAACGTCTGGTAGCGACCCAATAAGGATGCTGAGTAAGGAAAAATAAAAAACATCGGACACGGAATACATGAATCCTGTCGGTAGATCTGCAACTTCGGTCGAGGATCGGCGGTTTCAGTCTTCCCGTTTAGCTTATTCGATCACAGAGCGATATTTCAGTAGTTTCGTGCCTCTTTTCACGACCCGACTGAATAAGTGCACGGCGTGGATTGAATATCGGACAGATGTTCTGAGCGAGGGGAAGAATACGTCCTACGCTACATCGACACCGTTGTCTTACCCGGTCGGCCTTTAAAATAGAGCTCAAATTTCAATGGAGAGGCCAAGTGATGAATCCATGACGAGGTGTTACTCAGTCGTACTGGATAATGCTGTTTCATCGGTTCG
>SZWC01016757.1:32237-49693 GCA_023375785.1 Penium margaritaceum
GGGGAAGGCGTCCCCTTTGCTCCACTTTTGACCGTTGGCCCATCTGAAAAGGGGGGAGAGGAGAGGAAGAACGCCGCCTCTCCTCCCCCATGGACCGATGGCCCATGCAAGAGCGGGAGGGGAGGGGGAGATGTCCCCTCTCCTCCCATGGGTCGTCGGCCCACCTCGAATGGGGGGGGAGGGGAGAGGGCGAACCGCCCCTCTCCTTCCCCCATGGACTATTGGCCCATGTGAGAACGGGAAGGAGAGGAAAACACTCCCTCTCCTCCTCCATGGGCCGTCGGCCCTCAAGATGGTGGGGCGGGGAGGGGGGTGGGGGCAGACACCCCATGTTCCCCCCCATGGGCCGTTGGCCCATGAGAGAAGAGGCGGGGAGTGGCGAAAACTCTCCCCCTCCTTGATGGGGACCATGAACAACGGGGAAGAGAGGGAGGTTCGCTCCCTTCTCCTCCCATCGGCGCAAGGGGTGAAAGCCTGCTCCCCCTGTCGGCCTCCCAACGAGCTCTCCGAGACCTTGCTGTAGGTCAACGAGTGCCCTTCGCCGGTTGGGCGGCATTACGTCCACCGCAGGTCATCGGCCCTTGGCAGTGACCTCGGTTATGTTCGTTTGTTTTAAGAGCTCTCGGCTCCTCTAACCGAGCCTTCCACTCTTGTACGGAGCTGTCGGCTCGTTCCCCAAGGGTCGCTCGGTCGCTCCACCGATCGGGCGACGTTTGGTTGGACGGGTCCAAGCAATTTTCTCTCAATGTAATCTTTGGATCAAGGGGTAGCGATTGTTTCAACGAGAATCAAACGGCCAGATGAACCTTCACAAAAAAAAATGTGGAAGCTTTGGCTTTGATGCCAATGTAACAGCCGTGGGCTGTTTTGCGACTAACGACAGAACCAAAATGTAGGGCCTCCGAATAATCGTCTCGGGAGCGAGAGTGAATGGTCGCCTCAATCATTTTGGCTGAGACAAACCGTGCCACAAATGGACGTAGTTGTTATAAGGCATTTTTGTAGACATGCAACCTAAAACCCTATCATTGCACGTGGCATATCCAAGTTTGAACAAGACCCTAGCGGTCAACTAGAGGGGAGGAGGAGTGACACGATGGATCTTCCATCGTGGCACCCCTCTTGCCTTTAATCCGGCCTATGGACCAAATCCGGACTAGAGTCAAACCAGACTCTAGAGCAATATTGTTTTTCGGACAGCGACTCGTTGAGACATCTGTCTCGAGCCCCCGAAACTCGGGAATCGTAGTTAAACACCATTTTTAATCTAAAAAATGTTTGTACGCTACACATGTGATCAAAAGTGATAAAAATAGCAGGGCAAATATGCCCCCCCTGATCTTTGAATTTGTAGCATGGAATCATGTGTTACTTGATTTAGATGACATTTTCCGGGTTTGAATTACCTTAGTGTTCCTGTTTCATCGAATTCATGGAAAATTTGATCCTTGAATTGGATGTGTCGTCTTGTCCGTATTCTAGCCGTCCTTAGAATTTGACGACATCCACCGAACTACCGGTTTTGAGTCGCACGCAATTCTACTGACAACCTGCACATTAGTGCAATCAGACACAATCGTGTGTCTAACCCACGTACGTGGGTCTGGTGTGCCATTGTGGACACCCGCAATGAACATCCAAAGGGTGTGAACTCGACATAACACCCTTTTATATGCCCGTTTCTTTTGAGGAGACACACATCTGTCTGACCATGATTTCTTTGTGTACCCAATAATTCGACCAAACCTGAAAGCAACTGTTCATGTGTTCCTTTGAATTCATTGAACGAAAGATTGTATCCAATTCGGCCAAGAAAAAAACAATTAGAATTGAATTCAACAATCAGAGGGGTATATGGACATTGTCTTTTCACATGCCAGGACACGGTGAGCAGTCGATTGTCGTCTACCACAAACTTACAAACATCCAACAGAAGTGTACGTTTATAGCGTTGCATACAAGAAACTAGGTAAAAAGGTAAAAAATTGTGGTGCACAAGTCATTTATCATCGTGCCATGTTCTATCCCACATTTCTTCACATTAAAAGTCAGAGCTAACTTAGCTTGTGAGCTTCACACCGTAGGAGGACCAAACTCTGGCTCTCTGACACCAATTAAATGAAGTGATGGACGACTTGAAAAACTAGTGAAAACCGTAGTGCGAGAGGGGTTCATTACCCTTGCTCCATTCAGTGATCTCACCCGCGTTACTAAGAAACCTTAGTTAAACCACGTCAAGTGTCAATTCCATAGTATGGGACTAAGACCCAGTTCATCCAAAGCATGATCCAATTCATTCATCAATACATCTTAGAAGTGGGAAGGTCCAAACCAATATTTGCCCTTGGTTGTGAAGGCCACTGAATACATGTGGGAGAAGATGTCTATGTTGAACTCCACATTCGTACCATGGGTTGCACAACATGTTAGGCTGGGATATATTTTGCCCCAATTTCTCCAACATAGTAATTCATTTTCCCTCCATCGTTGATTTTTTTGTTACTATTTTTGTTGTCACTTGTCTTGGCTCCCAAGCACAGTTGTCAGTGTGCACATAGGACAACCATTGACGGTAGAAACTCACTAAAGGCTTTTGTAAGGTTTTTTTTGCCAAGTGAAGGTGTAAAAATATCCTCAATCACCACTGCAGTTTGATTCCAAACTTTTCATGGCCTGACCACAATGAACAAGAATAGTGGGACACTTTAGTGATACACGGTCACAACTTTCATTTTGATGGCAGTGTTTGGAAAAACGAGTGCACAAGCATATAGATAAGAACTAAGCATGATGGATAGTTGATGCCTAAGGTGCTTGCCTCAAGCCTCCATTGTGACTCGAGTAGTTCAAGGGGGATATTCCCCTAACAATGTATTTGTAGGCATGCACCTCTCTTGATGTTATGAAGCCTCAAATTTTTATTGACAAGTGGGTAAACTAAAGCTTCTAGACACAATGATTGGCCTCCTTGGCTCAACATGTAGACGAATCCACGGGATCTGTGTCAAAGCATACCCCAATAGCCAAGTCATGGACACAGGCTAGATTCTTGCAGGTTTTCTTCGATTTGCTGATGTGACCGTATGGACCTAGATGGTCCAACCTCTTCTATTATTGTCATTGACTAGCCAATCACCATACGATGCAATCCAGACCTGGCAGATATATCTGCCAGGGAACATACATGACCTACCCCGATTCACTTGTTTGGATAACAAAACACCCACATGGAGTTTCATGGTTGGTTCTACCCAAGGAGTACTGATGTATCTTGTACCACGACTAGGTCGTCGTGTTGCTTTGATCCTCCATTGGCTCCAAAACTCCCTTGATTTGTAAAAAGAAAGAAGTCACTTGTCAAACTAGCCATGCGAGACAAGTCAAAGAGAGATGCCATATAAACACATGGTTCATGAACAAACATGTACCAACATCACATGCTTGTCTTCAAATTTGGTACACGGACCCTCATGCGGGTGTAAGATGCATGTTGAGGCACGGAATTTCATCGTAAGGACTCCAAGAAGGGTCATTGCATATGTGGCATTCACGCTCAAACGTTCAGTGGTGCCTTGTTTTCCGGCCTAGTGAGACATCGTTCATCTTGATTTGTCATAGCGACAGTATTACTTAGGTTTTGATGTTGGATACGGAAGAGAAATCTGTGAGATGGTAAGCTCATTTCCTTGTGAGATTTTTAGGTGTTCAGCCTTGGTATTGCAGTAGCGTGTTTGTCGAGGAGCATCCATACAACACGTGCTTGTGCCATTGCTTTCCTCGCCAAGAGGAAATCTGCAGTTGCTGGACTTCCTTGCGGGGAATTCCTATAGAAAAGGGGGTGATAAACACGTTTATTGCACTTCTTGCCACCATGACGCGCATAAGGGTTGTTGTTTAAATTCACATCCCCAGGGCGGTGGGACGGTGGCATTATAGAGACATAATACTACAATGGCCAGCTGTTGTACTTAAACATCACAAAAATGTGTTGCCATCAAGTGTGTATGAAACACGCTGTCAGACACCATGGTACGGCCTACGAGGACAAAACAAACTAATTTGTTTTATTTCCAATCCCATGATGTAGTCTTTTGACCAGAGGGAAGCACGGACACAGGGAAGCTGGGCAGGTTTGGTACCGTGTACGGCTGTTGTACTTGCTTCAAGCACCATAAAAGTGTGCCATGATGACTTAATGCCATGACGGAGTCCCTTGCTTGCTCACTAATTCATGTGAAATATTTGCTGCTCAACATGTAGGTTGACCCATCATTCCTGCAATGTCCAGGCTCAGCAAGGGACAACCTCCCTTTCATAACTTGTTTTAAATCCGGACATGTACTTGAAGGGAGAGTGCAAAATGTTTCCACTCCCTTGTTGAACTTGGACAGCCAAGACAGGACATGTAAGGTTTTAGCAACTTGGTTTGGACGTGACTCTGATGCCACTGTAAGAATGTGCCATATGTGGCTGGGCATGTGAGTTGACTAGAACTCTCAAAATGAATGATTGGCCACGTCTGCTCATTCCGTGGGCAAAATACGAGTGGGTATGTGTCAGGATGCAACTCACCAGCCAATTCATCTTCACAAGGCAGATTCTTGCAAGATATTTTCTTGCTCTGCTGATTTCATCGGATGGACCTGGATTGCCCATTGTCTTCCAGTATAGCTACTCAACGAGTAAATCACAAAAAGTTGTAGTCATGACCTAGCAAATATTTTTTTTAATGATCAAACGTTACCTATCCCACATCCCCTCTTTGGGTAAACATCTATTTGGAGCTTTGTGGCCGATTCTGTTCAACGGGTGGTAAGATGTTGTGTGCCAAGCCTTTATCTCCATGTTATACATCATACTCAGTGAATTCCAAACATTCTCATTGTCCTGGATGGAAGAAATTGTAAATCTTGACAAGTTTTTCCTTCAAATTGGACAGGGGTCATTAGATAGTGACCAGAGGAAAGGAATGCCTCTTTGTGGGAAACTTTGTATACAAATCTTGAAACTGCATCTAAAAATGCATTGGGAAAATCTTTGAATACTCTCCCTTCTCAAGAGATAAAATGTTTTATCACAATCATCACATGCCAACCTGCGAATTTTGATTTTTTTCAAGCAAGTGACAAGCATGCATCATGTGCTGCTGTAGTTTAGCACAACGTGTCCCTTTTCCCAAGCATAGTGACCAGGTACGCTCATGTGTTTTTTCCTTCAGTGCTGCATCAGAATGTTGGTGAATGCAATGGAGCTCATTTAGTCCTCTAGCACCACCATTGGCTCCTGTTATGAGACATCCAGCCCCCCTAGCAACCTGTGGAACCAATGATTTTTTTAAATTTCCTTGACTAGTGTAATGGGCTCGGCTTCCACTGTGGAGGTGGGAAACATTCCTCCTATTGTACCATGATAGTGCTTGAGATACTACCAGTACCATGGCCTGATGTTAGCCACACACTTGCTTACTTGGTCCACGTTGTAGGCTAGGTCTAGTCAAGTCGCCACCATGGTGTACATGAGGTTACCGGTTGTGCCCACTCCTTCTTTGTTTATGGCACCATTACCGTGCTTAACACAAAGGTTGTAGACACAAGACAACGAACTGATTAGCAGCTCTCCATTCTGCACCATTNAAACATTCCTCCTATTGTACCATGATAGTGCTTGAGATACTACCAGTACCATGGCCTGATGTTAGCCACACACTTGCTTACTTGGTCCACGTTGTAGGCTAGGTCTAGTCAAGTCGCCACCATGGTGTACATGAGGTTACCGGTTGTGCCCACTCCTTCTTTGTTTATGGCACCATTACCGTGCTTAACACAAAGGTTGTAGACACAAGACAACGAACTGATTAGCAGCTCTCCATTCTGCACCATTTTCAAACCTTAGCCATATAATTGGCATAACCTACCTCAAGCTTGCATATCCACCAGTTAGGTGACGCTTATCCCAAGGTACTCTAGCTCCTCCATGACTGACATTTGAAACCTACACCTCAGCTCTTGTTTTGACTACTGTAGAGTCAGTAGGCATGAATTTTATAGGATTAGGTCACCCACATGGAGCGCGATCATGTGATGAAGTTGCCTGATATACTGCAAATACACATTTTACTCGCACTGCTTGAAGCTGAGCGGTGCCACAAAGGCATCTGTCTTTTGTCACCAGTGTTGGGGCTATTGTTATAGTCTATAGCATGACTTTACAGCTTGCACATTTTTCCCTCCGGCATGTCCAACTCCTCCAGTACCATGTTAGACCCATTTTTCAATGGTACAATTGAAGACGACCTCTGTTTTTCTTGTTACGTGGAGTTTACTGCTACCACCACAAGGATTTACTATATGCTTGTGACCTTAGTGACGAGGGAAAATGTCTCGTTGCACTCATTTTGCTTACCCTGCGTGTACCCCTTTGCCGCAAGCCACACCCTGTACTTCTCCACTACACCTTCCTTGGTACACTTGCCCCTGTAGTCCCACTCCGATCCAAAGACCTTAGCGTCTTTCAGCAGGTAGAAGAACATCCACGTCTTGTTTCTTACAGTGGATGAAAATCCTGAGTTGATGGTGTCATCGAAATGCTCCCCCTCTGGCCACAAACGTGCCTCTTGCATGATTGTTGGCTATGTTGATGTAGCTAAGGTATAGCCTGCCATGCCGATCCATTGGCCTGCGCATGCATTGGAGCGCTTCGTGGCCTTCCACTACCTTCAGATACGATGAAAAGGTTTTGATAGCAACAACTTTGCCAGCATCTTGAGTCCTCCCAACCCTTTTGCACTTGTGTAAGGATGAGGTTGATTGTGTAGTTTACTACTCATGTTGTTGATGGTGTACGTACTGTGCCGAGAAACTTCACGGTAACCTTGCGTCCACAAGCAGGGCATACCTTATTTCCAGTCACATCTAGTTTGTCTGATCTACCAGTGTGTTTGAATGTAGCAATTCCTTTCGTTCAGCCATGCTTTGCATCCCATGTATTCCTAGCCATCCTTTTTACGTAACTCCCTCACCTCCGTACCAGTCTACTCCTCCACCATTACCTCACACCGCACTGATGGGTAAACACCTCACTGAAAAAAAAGTTTAGTGTTTCTTTTACTCTCCCATTTGGAGACTTTTGAATGCCGATTGTGGCCATTCAACATCAAGTTTTCAGGTCCTACAGATTGTTCAAGCTTGGCCCTGGGAGAAAGCAAAGTCTTACGTTCCTGAATTCATTTGTGAGTCTCTACATGGAGTGGATCACGCACAACCTCCCGATCCTCCCTGGCCATTTCAGATGCAAATTTGGTTGGCACTGGAGACAAACAGGGAGGATCAAGTAATCTGTGGAAAACAAACACCATTTTTTGACATTCACTCATCTTATTCATGATTGGACCTGAATTCTAACATACCTATTTCAGAAGCACCATATGCAAAACATGCTACTTCTAGAATGAGTTTCATATGTGACTCGCTCAACAGTGAAATAACTCAAGTAGCCATGAAAGGGAGAGTGTGACTCTCACCCACCAAGTACCGATGCAAGTGTAACCTGTAATCCAATCCTATTTCCATCCTCAATTATAACATGCATAACTGACCAAAGTTCATGACCATCCGGCCGATGGACGATGAGCATCGTTTGTTGTTGATTGTCAATCAGACAATGTCTTTTCATTGTGATGGGAGCTCTGAAACTCCATCAGCTATCTAAAGACACGTGTATACCAAATTCAATACTAAATCCTGTATTTGAAGCATGAAGTATGAATAATCTCATCGATCATAAAACACCAGGAGATTTGGATTTGTTTTCTTGTGCAGACACCTGCCAAGTCCTACGGTAGTGGGGCCCGGCAAGATCTCTTTCAACGTATGTGAAACAACAAACTTCCTGCAAACCTTGAACAAACCTCCCTCGCAATTATTGCAAACCCCTCCATTGAGGGGTTTCTGATACTTGTAGATAAGGTGCATGTCACGCGTTGACAACAGATGACATGGGACCTCACTATGCTTTTCTACTCCTGGTTACCAGTCTAGTGGTGGAGATGACGGCTGGACAGAGGGGGTATGTTTGCTCGATGGTAGGAGAGTGGTTGTTTGATTGTTAAAACTGGATACATGTGACTTGCACTCCTCGCTAAAATGAAGTATTGTTTTCTTACAATCGGATGGGAGAACAGAAGAATTTGTTTTGAAAAAGTTTACCTATCAGTATCATAATCCTTTAGCCGATCCAACACATTGCCTTTGGCTTCATGAAATACACATACAGTTTCTAATATAGTTGTATATGAAGGTGAAAAATGATCTTGAGCTGGTTTTGGATGGTGTTTCAAATGAGCCGCACACATCACTATGCACAAAATCTCCATGATCTTACATGGAGGCCGTATTGCAGTTTAACAGCCCGTGCCACACATTTCCCAAAGTACAAGGCTTGTACTTTCACGTGCCAATGCATCTGTTGCCATATCTAGTGTATTGTCATTTTAGAGGCTACGCACAATCTTACACTTCGCTATCTCCTTCATGGTCGCCCGCACCAAATGACCTGATCATTGGTGCTACAGTTCCATATTTGTTCATCTCTTAGCCATGCTAACGACATGCTTCTACGGGTCTATCGTGCTTGAACAAAAGAAACCACTATGGACTCATTAGACTTGCCATGGTTGACGCTCCCGACCTTCACAACCTAGCTGCTCCTTTGTCCCGGAATCCAAGCACCACCACTTCACCTTGTTGAGGCTATGGTTCTTGTTGCTTATTGGGAGCTCATTATGTTGAATGACCTTGTTGTTGGCCTCCATCTCACCTGGACATGCAGGAGCTTAGTTTCCCTCCTTACTGTTATTTGCTTGTGCATCTTCATTAGCATTTTTCTTGCTTCCACCCTTGTTGTGGCCTCGCATGCTGTTGCTTCTACTACCTTTCTTCTGGGTGACAAGCCAATGAGGAAGATTAAAATTCATGTTAGTTGTAGTACCACACCTTGTTGCAGGTTTTTTCAAATTGTATGACAGCATGGTCTCTAAACATCCTCCTAATACGATGATGGGAGGGTCCTAACTGTCAAGTAGATCTACGAGGAATGCCATCGTTTGCAGCGGAACTTCAGTCTTCTATCCCACATTGTTGCACATTGAGAAGAGTAGCTGGATCTATTTGTTCTGTTCTGTGGATGTGACATCCTCGTCCTTTTTTCTTCTTGCCATTGGGAGTTCTTTATCACAACTGTTTTTCAAGCAACTTGGACTCATGAATGACAAAGAAAATTTTCAAAGCTTGGGTGTTGAATCGACCCCCTTGAAGTAGCTGTAATGTGCCTCAATAGAAAAGGGTGCCAGGCGCATTAGGACCTTTGCGTTATTCTTGGCAAAGGCCTCTTTCTTATCATCTAGAACTTAGGTATTGTTGAAAACTTGAAATTCCTTCACGAGGTAAAATAATCCCTTGTGCACAATGAGGACCTAAATATGCCACATCCGTAGCCCAAGTTTAGGGGCCACCCACAAGCGTTTGCATGGAATACATATCTATCTTTTACAGCATTGCACGGTGATATGCTGTCGTAGATTCTCATTGGGCTTGTAGAGATTTTGCCTGAAGCAACCCTGCTCACAAGAGACGTTGTGACGAAAACTGTCAGGGTTGGAGGTCCACAACCCTTTGTGAGGCATTTGTCTCTGACGTGCGTGATAATCATGGGATTCACGACTCCCTTGTCAGCGAGTTTTGAAACTAAGCGTGAGCTTTCTGGCCACCTTACTCTACATGACCAGAGATTAAGACGCAATCACTTTAAGGAAGGAAAGAGAGAAGTTCTGCATTAGTTTTGGGACACTGAAACGGGGTGATGAGTTTGCTTGCATGCTTTATGAATCACCAGGAAATGCAAGTCTTGGCTAAACACAGTACATACTCAGGTTGTTGAAGCACATGTCATACCCACCATAGGAACTCATAATACCTCTTATCATGCCATTCCTATGGTCCTTTCCCCGTGTGCAAAGCGCGTTTCATAATGCACATCTCATCGTCTTACATGGTGGAGTGGTCCCATGCACTATTTAGATGTGCATCAACAAGTTCCATACCAGTTTTTAGTAGTATGGTTTGGCAGGGTTTGGAATCTTTCATTGCATTCAATGCCATAGTTTTGTGTATCTTCGAGTAACAACCAATGCCATTAGGTTGCAGGCACCGAATAAACAATTTACTATAACCCCCTAGCAACCAGTGTGTTCCATTGAAAATTACTAGAGGCCTCTCTTGGCTTGAGAGGTGTCAAGAGGGGTGATCCCAAAATAGTGTTTTAACAATAAAGTTGTACCAATCATCCTACACAAGGCCCTAAACACCTCAAAGCGATGAAATCTCTACACAGTTCTCCTTCTTACCACATCCCAAATCTAAAGGCCTACATGTCCATCAAAACTTAACAGGTGTCAGCGATTTAAATTATGCTGGTTTCATAGGCTTGTCTAGCCTTAGGAACATCCGTCTATTTTCTTACTTGGCATACCATACGAGCCAAAAGGGAAGGATGAGAGAGTTTCCATGTGAGAAAGTCTGTACATGCCTTCAACACTGCACGCAAGCATGCATACGGGTAACTTCTTAACACATGAGATTGTTTTGTGTTAGCTTTTTATGGTTGAATTGGGTGAGTCAAATGAGGATTTAGGATCTTATTACAATTTGCGACCAATACTCTAGTACTTTGGTGTGAAAAGACCATGACAAGGGATCCATGCGGTCATCATGACAAAAAACATTGCCGGAAGTTAATTCGTAAAAAAAAAAAACAGTTCCCAGTTTTACGTTCATGTTTGATTATCATCCATGATAGCCAGGATATATTTATTCAAATAACTGTAGGAGAAAAGGGTACAGTTGATGCCATCTGCAATGATCTGAGGATGAGGCAGTTTTTTATTCACGAATCTTTCAATCGTGGAGGGAATTCCTAATGTCAAAAAAATCAATTGCAATGGAATTCAATGTCACGGAGCAGAAAAATCATTGGGTTTGTTGAACTCATGACAAGATGTACCATGTTTCGGATTATTGTCGCCATATCCAACAACATGTTGGAGGGGAGAAGAAGCATACACATTGGAAGAAAAGGGAGGATTCAGAAAACATCCAAATGCAAAACTCATGCGTACAAGACAATCCATGTGAAAACTCATGTGAATAATGATCATCCATTTCAATTACTGTTATTCCATAGAGCAAAGTTCTAATATTAGAAATTTCAGTGAGGGTTGGGAGGAAGACGAGGGGAGGATTTTTGTTTTCAATGCAACAAAGGGGTTGCAACAAGAAAGAGTTTTTGCTCACAAGTATTAGTGGAGTACCATCTTACGGTTTCTTACTGATGTTTTTGTTTAAGAGAAGTTTTCAAGAGACAACTTGCGTTATTTTAACATGGATAGGATAACTCACATCCATCCCAACTGTATGATTGGTACCTGCCAGACATAACGACCTGGAGTCTTACGTCTCTAACAAGAAACAGTTTCCCAAAATATACCACCGGGAATCTTTATTCATATGTTCATGTCCCACAACGATGAAAATTCCAGGTGTTTACACCATTGCATCGTGGATACTTCGGCCACTGCCGATGCTCCCTTCTAGACATTTCCCAATGTTCCAACCATATTCCTCCTGGATAAACTGTAATGATGATGTGAGTTTTCGGTTGGCTTGTGATGGTGCTACAGTATCGTAAAGAGATTGCCTCGATATCCTCAAAATCCGCAAAATAATTTGTGAGGTTTCTTCAAATTTCAAACGACATGACTGATCTACACACGTCTGGCGCCAACAATCTTGGCCATCCCTTGTTTGTGTTACGGCACTCGCAGGAATGCACCTACAGTAATTTTTCATTTTTCATTCCATTGTTTGTAATGTTTTATGCCAATTGTAAAATTTCTCCTTTTTCCTGGTTTGCATAAATCCACCCCCTTCTACCAGTAAAGCACCTACAAATCAACCTATGTAACACCCGCTACAAGGATACTGTGGTGGTGAGGCAGAAGTAGACAAGGTAACTCCTATGCAACATCCATGTTTTTAGTTTTTCCAAGTACTTATTCTTGTGTGTAATGGATCACTTCCAAATTACTCACCTGATTTGCTTGGAAATGAAAAGAATGGAATTCGGGTGGAAGTGAACAAGAATTATTCGTCATAAAACTTCCTCTAACATCAGCGTCAGGCATGATTGGTTTATCAGATAATGGAATACGTCATAGCAACACATGCCCCCAGCTGATCTACAGGATTTATTCGAGTACAAGATAAGGGTGGTGGAGAGTAGTCTTTCACATGCATGTGGCCACGACATTCCGGCCCCAAGCTAGACTAAACGTGTGGTGATGCTACCTAAAACTCCAATGCCCCATTGTCCATACGAACCAACATGCCCTTAGAAGAAAGATGAACCAAAATATCTACCGTCCAAACTTGATTGATTGATTTCCTGACTACGCGGGCAGTTTTCACATTGTTGAATGAATCTAGTTGAAACACTAAGCTGTCAGCAGGATCTTGTTGCTAAGATAAAAGAACTAAAGAAGGACCAAGATTTATGCCTGGAACGACTATTTTTATGTGGGTATGAGCAATATGGTGTATATGACTTGGAATTCTCCTTCTGATTCACTACACCACATTGGTGAGACAAATTCACATGATAGGCTGTCATGTACCCAGCGAAGGAATGGTGGCAAGTGCTATTGGAGGATTGCCATTCTTTTTTTGGGACACTGGGTGCATATGTCAATGAATTCTGCAAGGGTTGTGGTGTTCATTAGCAGCACAAGGTTGAATGCACAATTTTCCCTTGATAACACCCAACACAACTTGGGATATACTTTTTCATTAAAATGTAAGCCACCACGCGGAGGAAATCTACGCCATCCTTGGTTTGGTCGATTGTTTCTCCGTGATAGGACATTTAAGTAAGACAATCACCTTGGTTTCCACCAAGGAAACTTCATAGCTGATTTTCAAGAGCATTGTGCATGCTTTCATTGGCTTATTCACGAGCAGCCATGATAATCCAGTCACTGACCAAATCTTGGTGGAAATCATGGCTGGCAATAGTAGTTGAATTAAGTCATGGAACACATTCCACATGCGTGTCGATCCAACAAAGCAATAAACAGGACACTCAAACAACTTCTCCCAACAATACACAATCATCACGACGCATTGTTGGCTGTCAAGCTACCAACCACAAATTCATGGGAAAGTTGATTTCTTTGACTGCTCGTGACCAATCAGCTATTCAAATCATTCTTTACAAACCAAAGACATCTTTCATTAAACTTGAGATCTACAACAACATCTATGTCATCAGAATTAAACTACACTATTGAGGAAGCATTTAGGAAGAAACCGAATGGATTCCATCAAAGAATCATACAACGATGGAGAATGTAGCTAGATACAATACCTTAGGCATCCAGTTCATTGTCAGATATTGCTTCCTACATTGTAGCACAAGCACAGGGGCACAAGGATTGGGATGCATTAAACTCAAGACCAAGCAGTTGGGGCAAATTGATGCTAAGGTGATGCGAATCCTTGACATTGTAAACCATCTCTTGCACGATGCATCCTATATCCACCCACTATTCCATGCCACCGGGACTGAACTCCATTGAGACCATTGAGGATCGTTCTCGTTTGGTATGACATACGTAACAACCCACCGATGCGGTTGCGAATACATGCTTCATTGTTAAGGAAATCTTTAGAATCCAATGATGTGGTAAAGTGCCGGAGTACCATGTCTCCTGGCGGGGCATGGTGCGGTGCACACCACCCAGGGGCCCTACACCACTCTCTGATATGTTGATAACATGATTTCTATTTTTTCCTGTTGTTATTGGTGAGTCTATGCAGTACAATACTCTGGGGCATTCCCGTGGGAAGAGGGGGAGGTATCATGTCCTCAACATGCACAAGCCGCTTTCATTGGTGCATGGTCACTTGTATTACTATATTTGTGGCCCACTCTACATTGAAATTTGGTTTCTTGCATTGATACACTCTGTGCATTCTACCCAACTACCTTTTTTTTGGACGTCATGTTTCGAATTTTTTTTGTTGAAACCATCTCACATGCAAGGTTTACCACCATTATCGATCTTTCAATGATGTTTGGCTAATCTCCGTTTGACCTTGGGCCTATATGAAGGGCCAAAACATTGGTGTCCTTGGCAATGGGTTTCCGGAAACGAGTGACATTACCACTTCACATGCGTTGCACTCGCTTATGACCTGACACACTGACTATGGCACCTGTGAAGGTGTCAGTTTTACGCTCGTACACCTGAAATTTTGACATTCTTGCTGTTGAAACAGTATTTGCAGTATTGGAAGTAACCAAGATGTCAAGAAATTCTTTCACGGACATGTCACGTACACAATCAATATCTTTTGTTTCCCAACGTTCATGGGAATGTCTTGAAATACTTCTCATAGACAGCCTACTCTCTTCCACCATCAAATTGCTAGCCTACTTTGTCACGTAGAAACCACAAGATGTTTGTTGTTCCTGCTTTCTCACACAGCACGAAGAATCAAGCTCGTTTACACTTGTAGCCATGTTGATCATCAACCATCGAATGTGGTGGACTAGTGTACAGTGTAAACTTTTCCGAGCACAAGAGAAAGGTTGAATGACACATGTTGTTGCTGCCTAACACCCACACAAAGAAGAAGACTGGTAATGTGAAGGTGAACGAAAGCAGATTGTACATGAAAGGCAATGCATGACATAGATGTAGATGTAAGTGAATTGAAAAATAAGGTTGTATACCCTTTTTTTGTGGTGCTTTACTAACCTTCTAACTGAACCACCACGCTTCAACCAGCACAACATAAAATGTGGCTTTGCTTAGTGAGACATCTGGTTCTTTTGTTTAGTAGATCATAAAGCCATCGAGTTGAAGGTAGGCTAAGGAAACATACAATACTGTGCTACACCTTTGTTGCAATTCGGGTGTAAGGTACATCCAAACGAGGGTGGCTTCATAAGAAAGATGACTTGGTACATGAAGTTCACTAGGTATCCAGCTACTGATGAAAGGTGTTACCCACGTCTTGGCATTTAGATGGCATAGTCTATTAAATCGTAGTTTAACCCTGATCTTTGCGGTCATAATGTTTAGATTCAATTATCAAAGTGAGAGAGAAAACTACGGGTGGGTTGATGATCAGAAAACAGGGGACCCCTACCCCTCCTTTCTTGCAGCGCCTGCAGCAGCAGCAGCAGCAGCAGCAACAGCAGCAGCAGCAGCAGCAACAGCAGCAGCAGCCGCCGCCGCCGCTGCAGCAGCAGCAGCAGCAGCAGCAGCAACAGCAGCAGCAACAGCAGCAACAGCAGCAGCAGTAGCAGCAGCAACAGCAGCAGCAGCAGCCGCCGCCGCCGCTGCAGCAGCAGCAGCAGCAGCAGCAACAGCAGCTGCTGCAGCCCGCTGCAGGCGCTGCAGCAACAGCTTCCTTCTAGTAGGTGCACCCCCCGAGAAAATAGGGGACCCCTACCCCTCCTTTCTTGCAGTGCCTGTAGCAGCAGCAGCAGCAGCAGTAGCAGCAGCAGCAACAACAGCAGCAGCAGCAGCAACAACAATAGCAGCAGCCGCCGCCGCCACTTTAGCAGGAGCAGCAGCAGCAGCAGCAGCAGCAGCAGCAACAGCAGCAGCAACAGCAGCAGCAGCAGCAGCAACAGTAGCAGCAGCAACAGCAGCAGCAGCAGCCGCCGCCGCCGCAGCAGCAGCAGCAGCAGCAGCCGCCGCCGCCACTTTAGCAGGAGCAGCAGCAGCAGCAGCAGCAGCAGCAGCAACAGCAGCAGCAACAGCAGCAGCAGCAGCAGCAACAGTAGCAGCAGCAACAGCAGCAGCAGCAGCCGCCGCCGCCACTGCAGCAGCAGCAGCAGCAGCAGCAACAACAGCTCCTGCAGCCCACTGGTTCCAGCACCGAGGCGACTGGTTCAGGCCATGGAGGGCCTTACGCAGTCGCCACACTCTCCCGGTGCCATCGTCAAAGCCTGGTGGCTGCACAATGTAAAGCTCCTCACCCTCCAATGAGCCATGGAGGAAAGCGTTGCTCACATCCATCTGATGCAGCTCCCACCCGTACTGGGCGACCAGGCTGAAGAGCGCCCGGCTGGTGGAGAATCGGCCAACTGGGGCAAAGATCTGGTCATAGTCGACCCCAGGGACCTGGGCAAACCCCTTTGCAGTGAGGCGGGCCTTGTACTTGTCCAAGGACCCGTCTGGTTTCCACTTGCGCCGAAAGACCCACTTGGCGCCGATGGCCTTCCGACCTGGAGGAAGGTCAACGAGGTCATACACGTGGTGCTGTCGGATAGCGGCGAGCTCATCGGTGCAGGCAGCGTCCCAGTGTGCAGCCTCAGGAGAGGCTCGTGCCTCGCGCAAGGTGGCTGGGTCCTCCGGGCGTGCTGTGGAGCGGACGGAGAGAGCATGTGCCTCTCGCGCCCCAGGTGGGATGCGCGCCAGGGCAGCCATGACAGCGTGCCGATGCTCGTGACGGAGCATGGCGTAGCCCAATGCGGAGCCCGGGTGCAAATTGGCGATGATGGCCGATGTGGTCAGGCCCTGGGCCTTGGTGCCAGGGTCCCCACTCACGACCGTGGGAGTGGAGGAGACACGTGGAGCCACGGGGGGTCGAGGCGGTACCGAGCGCGGTGCGACGGTCTGCACGCTCACCGTCGGCCTGGGTCGGAGGCTGCCGCCAGGACCACGTGTGTAGCGTGGTAAGGCATGCGACGGCGCTGAGTCTGATGGGCCAGTGGAGGCGACTGGGGCTGTCGGCCCGGAGAGATCATCGGACACGACTGGGACAGCTGGCCCAGAGGGACCAGCGGACGCGTCTGGGGCAGCTGGCCCGGAGGGACCAGCTGACGCGACAGGGCCAGCTGGCCCGGAGGGACCAGCGGACGTGACTGGGGCAGCCGGCTCGGAGGGGCCAGCGGACGCGACTGGGGCAGCTGGCCCGGAGGAACCAGCGGACGCGGCTGGGGCAGCTGGCCCGCAGGGACCAGCGGACGCGACTGGGGCTGCCGGCGCGGAGGGAACAGCGGACGCGACTGGGGCAGCTGGCCCGGAGGGACCAGCGGACGCGACTGGGGCAGCTGGCCCGGAGGGACCAGCGGACGCGACTGGGACAGCTGGTCCGGAGGGACCAGCGGACGCAACTGGGGCAGCTGGCCCGAAGGGACCAGCGGACGCGACTGGGACAGCTGGCCCGGAGGGACCAGCGGACGCGACTGGGGCAGCTAGCCCGGAGGGACCAGCGGACGCGACTGGAGCAGCCGGCTCGGAGGGACCGAAGAATGTGTCACCCGGACGCGGTAGGACGGAGGACGGACTCACCACTCCCCCACGCGACGGGATAGACACAGACGAGCCG